>OMNN01083373.1:0-18729 GCA_900302755.1 Chromis chromis | reverse complement strand
TAAATTAAACGACACCATTGGACATGGACAAGAGGACCTCTCAGGGTGTCCTATGGGGTCTGGCACCATGACGTTGGCAGTGGATCCTTTGGGTACTCTGGGTTGTGCAGTGGGGCCTCTGTCAATCAAACTTGTTCCACTGCATCCTGCTGATGCTTGATCAGAATGGGGTCTAGGAAGTTTGGAGGTCAAATCAACATCTTGGGCCATTGTCATGTTCCTCAAGATGTTCCTGATTGTTTGATGATTTTGCCATGTGGTGAGGTGCATTTCCCTGCAGAGGTAGGCCAGTGACATTTGGGACTGCCATTTGCATGAGGGAGTGTGCTTGTTCTGGGACAATGTTTATTTGGGTGTCTAAGTCTCATCAACATGGATGGCAAAATCCAAGATTTTCCAGCAGAAGACCACATAGTACCAATATGATCAATGTTATTCGCTTCACCTGTCAGTAGTCATAATGTTGTGGCTGATCGGTGTAGTTCAGCAAGTTAGCATCTGACATTTGTTAAGTAGCCTTAAATACAATGTACGGCAGAGGCTGATGTGTTTTGACACAAACCAGACAACGTGGAATTTTGAGGTGTGTTGTGGATCAAGTTCAATTCATCCTCTGGGGATCATGAACATCTGTGCAACATTTCCATCCAAAAGTTGGAGCCACGATTACAGTCAAAAAGAACAATGTCTAATCAGGCTTTTTTTGGTCATCCATCTTTGAGGAACAATCCTCAAAGGCACTTTATCAGTTTGCCCGTCTGTCTTTGTGCTCCGGAGCCTTCACTTCGCCGCTCTGTATGAAGTGTGTGTTAAGAAGGAGCAGAAACACAAAGTGTGATTTTTCCCTATTTTCAGCCTTCAAACGCTTCTCCCCGACACTCACGCTCATAACCTGTCACTGACGCTTTGCCTCTTCCTCTTCTCTCACAGTCTCTCCGCCGTCCTCGTCCTGATGTTTTATGATTCCTAAGCTCCCCTCGCAGATTTCAGAGTCATGCTAAGACAGCTCTATCACGGTCGCAGAAGCCTAAATCTACTTGCCTAGTTGACTTCCTATCCTCTCTCGGCTCTCCCTCCTCCTCCTCCCCCCTCGAGTCCTTGTCTGTATCACCTCCTCGACTCCCATCTAATCTCTCGTCCTCCTCCTGACGGAACGGCTGTCATGTAGCATTTTCACCCCCGTTTTTTTTTTAAAACCATTTTTGTAGGCTCAGCGTCTTTTCCTCCTGACTTTTATGACCTACTGTCTGGAGTGAGGGATAGAACAGCGTAGAACCTCATGTGTGTGAATGCATCAGTGTGTAATAGACAAGTGTATGTTTGGGAGGAAGAGCGACAAAGACGGATCGAAAAAGTGTAAATGAAAAAAACACATCTCTGCTTGGATGATGTAATGGTTCAGCCAGACAAAGAAAATGGCTAAATGTATGAACGGACAAGCACCTGTATATGCAAATAGCTGCTCCATCTTCCAATTTAAGTTCATTTGAGGCTGAAAAATTGAAAAATGCATTTCTGGGGGTGACTTGACAGCCAGGTGCCGTGAGCAGTGAGTTCTCCATTTGAATCCCAGCTGGCCTGAACGTTTACTGGCTGTCATTCAAATGCTTTCTTTCCCCACATTTATAGTGTCTCTTCAGTGTCTTTCTACAGCAATAAAGGCAAATATGCAAAATTACAAAAATGAATTTCTTGTTTTGCTCCAGTCTACATCAGCTTTCACCTTTACTCAACCTTGCCCTTCAAATTTACAGGGCCGACCCCTGGAGAAGCCATTATTCCACCGGTGTGACCATTGTTTTTTTTACGATGTCACACCGCCAGACTAACCGTGCAGCATTACTCTCTGTTCAGTCGACAATCATTGTGCTTGCACCATATTTCTTTGCTGCCCACATTGGAATGATGTCATCGCATCTTTTATGGAGCCGACTGTGGGCGAGTTTTGTTGGGATGGAAGCCTTAATGTGGCCGAGAGGAAGGAATCAAATACAGACACTGAAAAAAAAAGCTGTAAAACAATTTGATAATTACTAACATTTGATAAAAATTGTGCCTGTGCCTCTGACAGCAAAAGATACAAATTAATACCTAATTTCTTAGCCGAGCCTCAAGGGTGAACCTCCTGAGATAAGTTAATAAGAATGTGTGTGTGTGTGTGTGTGTGTGTGTGTGTGTGTGTGTGTGTGTGTGTGTGTGTGTGTGTGTGTGTGTGTGTGAGAGAGAGAGGCTCCTATTTATAGCAGCTTCTTCGAGACACAAAGCACACAGTTCTGTGATGGCCTCAGCTGCCTGAAGCAAAAAGGCGGCATTGTGAAACACGCCTGCACCTCTTTCTGTGTGTGTGTGTGTGCGTGTGCGTGTGTGTGTTCGAGCATAAGTGAGTCTGAGGAGGAGAGAGAGGGAGAGAGTGAGACACCAGTGGGAGAGGAGCAGTATTTCGTAGAGAATTAACAAATGACTCATTGTGGGTTAATTGACCCATTGTGAAAATGATTAAATAGGCCCAGTGTACATTTGGCCTCGACAAACTACTGCAGGACAGAACGAGAGCGAGCATCTGTTTAGGCGGAAATAGACAGAAAAGGATGATTCTGATTCGATTTGTCCAAATCTAAAATGATAAAAGAAGCGCATCACTACTCAAATCAAATCTCCCTTTTGTTTTTTTATTGTTTTATCAAATTTACCCAACAAATTCTGCTCCTGAAAGCCTCCCGATTGAAGAAACAACATTAGTATGAATAATGTCACTGCAGCTCTGCAGCTCTGCGGCTCTGCATCCACAGGTCAGAAATGTAGCTGAACCCTGAGTGTCGTTTCCAATGCTGTCAACTTTTTCGGGTGCCCGATGTTGTCACTTCGATTAGGGGTAATGTCAGGCAGTTGCACCCAGGGGCGCTTTCATGCTCTCACGATTGCACAAATGCACAAACACACACACACTACCACCCCGAACACCCCAAACCTTTGAGTCATCAAAAGGTAAAAACATGGCAGCCTCACCAGTTTCTGAAAGAGGTCCCCGACTCTCTGGTGGTGGCTCCACTGCTGGACACGAGGCAGGAGTCCGTCGTAGAACTCCTTGTGGATCTCGTAGAGCTCAGGCACTTTGAAGAAGATGGTTTCTATCTGGGCCACAGTGAGCACCGGCTGTGACGTTGTGGCGGCCGCCTTCAGAGGCTTCATGGGCTGAGAGGAACAAACAAGGCGGATGAAATGAGTTCTTTGCTGGGTGCCTTTGTTTAAGCACTTGTATGTGGGTTCAATAAAAGGTTTGCATACGGTTATAATAATCTGGTCTGCATCTGTAAAGCAAGCTCAAGCAGGCCGATTCATATTAGTAGGAACAAAGCTGCATGAATAGGAATGTTAGCTGAAGTGACTCACGTTAAGGACATAGCATTCAAGTGAACCCCTGGACATGTGGATGCTTTAACTGATGCAGATTTCAAGTATGCAATGGCTGTCGTTAGTCAGTTTTACATCTACCTCTCATTTGTCTCTGACATACCAAGCTGCTATTGTAAAGCCAGGCTGTGACACACAAGATTCATGAGCAGTAAAACTCACCACTGAGCCACACTTTGTTGTTTTAAGTATCCTCATAATTCTTACTGTTACAGCCTTACTTGGTCTGGGATTACTTATAATGTTAGGTAAAGCATATCAGCATATCAGATAAATACATATTTAAATGGTTTTATTACAAGCTACATGAAGCAATATTATTTTGGTGAATGATGGGGAGCACTTCTACTTTTCTGGCCACCAAACAATTATAAATTCATGATTTGCACTACACATGAAACACTTTAACATTTGTACTTTCTTATTTCACATAGGACATTTTTTACTTAGAGTGTATATTACACTTATTGCGCATTTTGCATTTTAGATTTTTCTTATTGTTTATTTTTACTTAATGCATATTTTTGCTTATTTATCTGTATTTATGGTGGTGGCAACTTTACTCTTTCTGCTGTAACAACCAAATTTTCCTTCTGGGATTAATAAAGTATTTCTATCTATACCTTTTCTCTAACTCTGTTTTGGTCTTTACAAACTCCTGCAAAATACGCCCCCTTAGCACCTTAATGTACCTATGTTCCCTAGCTTGTCTCTACACAGTAGTCATATAAATAAATAAAAATGTTTGAGTAGAAGATCTATCTTTAATTCAAAGTAAAAACATTTGGTACGCTCTGTGGATGACATACAAGTAGACTCAAAAATAGTTTTTTCACAATTTAAATGCCTTTATTATCATGCCATGGTCATGTTTAATCTTCTTGAAGCCCCAAAACCTGCCAGCATGTTTGAAAGGTATGTTATCTTTAAATTTAAAAAAAGAAAGAAAATGACACCAGGCCAGCAACTGTAAAAGCAGAAACTATCACGTCACTACTCATCTGTGATGTGCTGTTTGGGAACATTACCCAAATCTAAGCTTCATATCGTGATATTTTAACAAAATCGTGATAATCTACAAATCAGTAGCAGTAAGAAAAGATATACACCAATCAGGCATAACATTATGACCACCTGCCTAATATTGTATTGGTCCCCCTTATGTGGTCAAAAATGCTCTGAACCATTGGGCATGGACAAGAGGACCTCTCAGGGTGTCCTATGGGGTCTGGCACCAGGACGTTGGCAGTGGATCCTTTGGGTACTCTGTTGTGCAGTGGGGCCTCTGTCAATCAAACTTGTTGCACTGCAGCCTGTTGATGCTTGATCAGAATGGGGTCTAGGAAGTTTGGAGGTCAAATCAACATCTTGGGCCATTGTCATGTTCCTCAAGATGTTCCTGATTGTCTGATGTTTCTGCCATGTGGTGGGGTGCTTTTTCCTGTGGGGGTAGGTCAGTGATATTTGGGACGACCATTTGCATGAGGGAGTGAGCTTGTTCTGGGACAATGTTTATTTGGGTGTCTAAGTCTCTTCAACACGGATGGTAAAATCCAAGGTTTTCCAGCAGAACACCACATAGTAATATGATCAATGTTATTCACTTCACCTGTCAGTGGTCGTAATGTTGTGGCTGATCGGTATATACGCACTGTTGGCATGACTGTAAACTATGCTCTAACTTAAAGGTAGCATCAGCGATTCTAATCCAATACACTTTTTTTTGTCAAATTCTGTCAATGTCTCCTATTTTTGTACTTTTTTCCTACTTTCCATTCTTAGTATGCACTAAAAAAACATCCAATGTTTGGACACAATCCACGTTCTGCAAAAACTAAGCAAAGTGGCTTGGACCGTTCCGCACAACACTATTCCATCGAGGCCTATGCATGTTCCTGCACGTTCACATTCTCCAGAATCACAGACTTCACTTTTAACTGGCAGTCTGCGTTGCATGAGAGACAGCATGAAAATCCCACTTGTAGCGGACCTCACCAAGTCAGTCTCCAGAGATTACGGTGTTTTCAACGAGGACGATGGCATCGCATGCAGGGGTTTGCCCGTGATCGACGACCAAGGTATTCTGAGGCAGATCACCATCAATGACTTGCCTGTTGGTCTCTCAATGGATGAGACTCTGCGTCTGGTCCAAGCCTTCCAGTTCACAGACATACACAGGGAAGTGTGCCCTGCTGGCTGGAAACACAGAAGTGACACCATCGTCCCTGACATCGAGAACAGCAAAGCCTTCTTCTCCAAACAGTAAAATGTGAAGGTGTTCTATCCAGCTCATTTTCTAACCTTAGCACTTTCCTTCAGATGAGAGGTCCCTATGAAGACTTATCTCATGGCGTCCAATCTAATCTATTAAAACAAATTCCACAGCTTGTTTAGGAGGGGAAAAAATCATTTTTTTTGCAGTTGTTATCTTTGTATGTCCAGTATACAATTGGAGTAACCTCATAGTCTCGAGCACTGAAAGCATTGTTGTTTTGTTCCTTTTTCAAATGTGCTACACTAACACATAACAGACATAACATTCTTTGGCAAGCTTTTAAAAGCTATATCTTGGGAAGGTCAGCTGGTATTATTGTTGAAAAGAGTCGAGTCACAGTGACAATAAGCAAGACTTTTTGGTGCAAGGGGTTTGGAGCCAGTTGCATGTCTTGATGTATAGATAGGGTCACCAAACGTCCTGTTTTCCCAGGACATGTCCTGTTTTCAGGTCCTGTCCTGGGCGTCCGTCCTGGTCTTTATAAAATTATGAAAATGTCCTGATTTTCATTGATTTCAATTGTGCGCGTCCCTGCCGTGCGCCACCGGGTGCTGCCGATTGTAACCGAGCGCCTCCGAGGTTCTAGGACGTGAACCTATGAACTCCGATGTAGCGCTTCACTCTGCCCGTGTTGGTAAACAGAACAGAAAGTGAATAGGGCCCCCCCTCGGAGCAGCTCTATGTCATTGCCGGGCCGAGTGTCCTGGTTTTCACCAATCAAAATATGGTCACCCTATGTATAGACGAGTCCTTTGATATGCACAGTTTGGGTATTCTGGCTGTATTACATATAGAAAAAAAAGTTTTAATTACAATTGTGACATTAATATATTGAAACAGAAGGGACATTTTGTGTAGTAAACCTAATTTGTTATATAAAATGTAATATATTCGAGTATTGTCTTCATTACTATGCTATTACATGAGTCTTACCTCTATAGTTACCACAGTTTTGCCCTATTACCTTTGTACCACCAAGCTGTGACGCATACTGCTACCAAAGAAACTTCCAAGAGGCAAGTATGATTAAAAAAACAACAACAAAAAATGACTCATAGGGTGCAACACACATGCATATACACGCACACACACACGTCTTTTTTTCAGGCTGTTTGAATGACTACCATTTCAAGTGCAGCGTAACAGCAGTAGGTCTCCCTCTCAACAAAAGAGCACCCCTCTTGACAGCCCTGAAAGAATGGCCTGCCAGACAAATCCACTAAAATCCAAGTACCTCTACAGCGTCAAAAATGAAATCTTTTCACCTTTTTTTTTTGTGTTTTTTATATCAAGGTAAAACAAAATCCTTCCCCAAAAAAAACACCCCCAGGATTCTACTCAGTAGTTTTCTTTGAGAGAAGCACAGGCAGTCCACACTCCTTGGTATTACTCCTTTATTGAGAAAGTGGTGTGATGATGAGTCGGGGAGAAGACCAGAGAAGAGAATCAATCCTGGGCGAGTGGGTACGTAGGGTTCCAGAGGTAGAGGTCGTAACAACTCCACCGCCTAATTTCTTTTTCTACTGTTCAAAGTTATATTTTGTCCTGAGCCAAGTACACCCAGGGCCCTCTCCCCCAACCCCTGTGAGAGCTGTGAACAAAATTTTATATGAGTGTAAATATTGATGCCTTGAGAACGGCACAGGCTAGCAAACCAGCTGCAGTGGAGAAGTGAAGGAGGGGGGGATAACATGAAGGAACAATCAGGGGTTTGAAACACTCCAGAGCTTTTCCCTGCATGATGAGGGTTGCTTTGTTGTATTCAGAAATGCAGCATGAGTGGGTTTGTGGCATCTTTGTTCACTGCGTTTTGTGACTTATGAAGTAGCAGAAAGACAAGTCTACCAGACTCTCATTAATAGCATGAGAGTGGATGCAGGTAGCACCTTTACACCGAGGTTGTTAAATAATGCACCACAACGGCTAATTATGAATAATATATCACTCATCCTCATCGCCATTCTTTCCTTTACTTTAACTTACAATGATCACCTGTTCTTTTCCCCTTTTTAGTTCACATCTTTCATCGTGTCTCTTTGTAATGACAGCCTCTCTCCCGTTTCTGTTCGTTGTCCTGGTTTCAATCCTTTTAGCACTGATTCACAACACTTACTTCCAGGTCGATTAAAAGCAGAGTGTCCGACAATATCCATGTGTTCCAGGGTCAACAGCATTTCAGTTTATGATGTAACACTTTAAATGCGTCATTGTCATTACCATTACCGATGTAAACACGATTTTGTTACCTGGCCTCGTTGCTGCGTTACAAATCCTTCATATTCCTCACAGTCGCTGTGACTTTTTCTTCTTTAAATCCTCTTCAAACTTTTCCTTTGTGAGGCAACCCACTCACTGCTGCTCAATGCAGCCGCTCTCCTCTACACCCTCACCACATGCGACTCTCTTTTCTCTAATTTCTCCTTGATTCCTCGGCTCTGTTCGTCTTCTTTCAACCTCCCTGTTTTTTGTCTTCTGTTCTCTCTTCTTCTTTTTTCACCTGCCACAGTCGCAAGAACAAAACACACATAAACCCCCCCTCCCCCCAAAAAACACTCACTCATGATCTTTCACACACTCCCACAGACTCGCATATTCGCGCGTTGTCACGAACAGACGCACCTGCTGCAGGTTCAACTAGAACGTGTTGGTGAGAAACGATGAGGAGATTGGTGGGAAAAACAGGGAAATAAAGTTCTGGATTACCTGGTGGAGGGATGAGTGATGGCTCACACACATACACGAGCAGGACGCCAACCTCCGATGTCTATTTTTTGCACTTCTCAGACTCACAAGCCTCCCATTTTTCTATTATTCATTGCGCATGTTTTCAATACTTGACAATATATCATAACAAATATGACACTGCATAAATAGACAGAGATAGAAGAGCAGATAACAATGTGGGTTAGGGTGGGAAAACGAACGAGGAGGGAAACTGACAAAACAATAAAAGGAAAAATGGTTGCAGAGAGCAGGGAACAGATTCTTGCAGACACAGTGAGGCAGATACAAGCGTTGACATGATAACGTGGCTACCTGGATCTCAAAATGTGTAAAACATACAGTAGCCTATTAGCTTTTTTTGTTTTACCAGTGTTTTCTTTTTTATGTCTAACTGCTCTCCTAAACTTCACTCCAAGGACTTTACAAGGTTGAAGCTGTATAGTTAATTCACTAGATTTCTTTTTTGTTTTTTTAAAAGAAATACTTTTTAAAAGGAATATGGTAATTTAAACCAATATTTAAACAGATTTTGTGCCCCATGCTCCCAAAGCTTTGCTTCCTATTGACATCAGGTGCCAACAATCATTAACCTCTTGTGTCGGGCTCCGATTAAAAAAGAGATTTTGCTTTTTAAATATAATTTCACTTTCCTTTAACATTTGAATGACTCCTGATATGGGTGAAGGTCACGACCAATACTCTAAATACTACCGAAGTCTCATAAAGACCTTGCACCAGTCTTGAAGAGAAATCTAACCCTTAACTTTGCTTCTCTTTTTGCAAGAAATATCAATCAGAATGACTTCATTGCCTTCTGCTGAGGACGGATATGAAAGGAAACACACACAGATATTTTGAATCATTGATAGTTTCAACAACCCAAAGCTGTTAAACACTCCCTCTCCTTCTTTCTCTGCAGGCTGTCTAATGAGGCTGTGTTTGAAGTGTTTTTTTTTCTGTGTGTGTGTGTTATTGAGCTCTCAGGGATTTATATGTTTATCTGCCCACATCTTTCAACATCAATGTATGTCTTTTGTCAGCGTGCACGTCTACGTGTGCGGTTTGCATTTATTTGTATTTAGGTATCAGGCATCTGGTTTCCGGGTGTTGTATTCTCATCTTATTGCTTGTTAGAACAAATTGAGGGTGTGACGCCGTCATGCGTGGACACAATTTTCAGCGGTGTAATCAAGGGTAGATCGATTTTATTCAAATAAAGCCCGAGGTTGCTGTGAGTCAAATTCATGCCTGAAAGGTTTGGAAATAATGAAGCCGAGTGCACATGTGGAAACGGAGAGGTTTTCGTGTGTTTGGGAGACTCTGGGCTGAATTTAGCCTCCGTAGGCCGAAGGATGAAGGATGCAGCCATTCGGTGGAAGCTGCTCAGGTATTGATCCTCATAACAAAACATGAGTAATTTTGCACTGTCTAATATGCGGCACAGTAGCAGGGGCATCTCCATCTCTGTCATTTTATGATGTCAGAGATGAAATTAATGGGAAAATGGCTTAGTTGAATGGTAGATTGGCTCTCATTCTCTTTTGTTCCAAACACTTTTTAGTTTTTAATTACTTTAATTACTTGTGTTGTTTTCAGCAGTTGTCAGAGCAACTTTATCTGGTGTGTTAAAAGCTGGGCTGGATGCAAAATTAGCAAGTTTCATGTTAATTAATCAAACATTAGATGAAAGTGATGGATCCTGTTTTTGGGTGTTTGCCTGCTGCAGACAAGATGTTATAAAGTGAATTGATATAAAATAAATAATCCAACCTTTATTGATCCCCTTGGGGAAATTCCTTCTCTGCATTTGACCCATCCTATTCAAAGTTAACCTTAACTATACATACTAGGAGTAGTGGGCTGCCGCGGTGCAGCCCCCGGGGAGCAGTCAGGGGTTAAGGGCCTTGCTCAAGGGCCCAAGTGGGGGTTCGATCCTCTGACCTTCTGATCAGTAGCCTAGGGGCTTAACCTGTTGCGCCACCACTGCCCCAGAATTCAGGATCTGCAAGCTCAAAAGATTGTGAATGAGTAGTTGTCTATACTAGAACATTACTTTTGATATCTGGCAAAGTTTATGGCCACTAAGAACGTCTTAAGGTTCTTGATGAAACGCAATATAGTGGCCACATAAATCTGTTCGACATGATAGGATGTGAGGTCCCACCCTTGGGATCGCCAAAGATATCACCAGCCATAACAGCTGCTTTTACAAGGCCAACACATCAAATGGTATTAGGAAAAATGTATTTGTTCTTATTGCAGCATGACCCCAGTGGTCAAATGATATTTTTTATTTTTTGGAAAGTGGTGCCAAGTCCCCACACATTTGGTGTCACTTCATGAAACCTCGTGTTTGGCAGCTTTACCTCCGATTTCAACTGGCTAAAATGGATGTACTGTTTCAAAAGCAAACAAAAAAAATCCATATGATAACTTTTGTGAGGCTTGCACTGAAGATTATCTTGGCCAATTATAGGAAAAAACAAATATGGCCTGTGAAAATTTTTTTTCTTTTTTAGATAAAAGCCAATACAGTGCTTGCAACCATTAGGATGACAAGTTGACATGTCTTGACCTTGGGAACTCATGGTATTATCAACACTTTGGAAAAAACAATACTGGCTTGTAAAAAATGTGTGTTTAACAAAATATTCCAAAATAGTTTAAAATTTAGATAAATAAACAGCTTTGACGCCTCACAGTCCCCAACCACAACCTTTTACGGTTCTAGGGGATTCCATCGACTCCAATGGAGTCAGATAAAGAAAAAAAAAGAAACACAATGAGTGCTTTTCATAATGCTAATGTGTCTCATCATTTTCCACACTCACATCTCCTCCTCACATCTCAGCTCCTCCCAGTGAGGATGCGAGGAGTAGGATACACCGATATTTCCTTCCTCTTAGCTCCTCCAGAAGCCTCCTCTCTCCTCACATCCAGGTTAAAAGTGACGAATTAACAGATCCACACATTCTAAATGAGTTGCAGAGGTACAGCTAAACCAATTTGAGTATGAAATAAAAACTTTTATGCAGAGTTTAGAAGTTTAATCAATGCCAGGAAGAAAGTTTAACAGATTGGACGAAGTCTATGAAGGAGAAAGGGGAACAATTTCCATGTCATGGGAGGAAACAGGACAAGCACATGTTAGCATGAGGAAAAGCACCTAATGGCTGCCTATGCAGCTTTGCTGATTAGACTCCAATTATGTTTTGTTTGATTGTTTTCTTTCTGTGCTGTGTTTTCTTCATGTAACAGCAGCATTTTGTCAATAGCACTTACTTTATTCGAAGATATATAGTTTCAACTCTAAGTGCTCATTTTATCGGTAGTTGCTGTAAGACTAAACATAGTGTTTAATTGGATGGATGGGCAGTGACAGGGGAAACGCATGATGCCTCCAGTTGGCTTATCAGTAGTTTGTAGAGTCCCAGAACCAATCTCAATGCTAAACAAGCTGGACCAACCTGAACATGCCTAATTCACATTACCCAGTAATTTCCAAACTCCCCTGACTTCAGTGGGAGAGAAGCACACTTTAAACAGCGTCATGATTGCAACTTTGCCACATGCATAGTGGAAGATTGTTGAGTTTCAAAAGGAGTCTGAGTAAGAACTCTTTATATAAACAAATTCAACTAAATCCATACTGCACATTGCACAGTCTTTATTAGTATCTCTGTACAACAACTACAAAAATTGCATGTGTGTCCCTACAGGAAGGCAATTCACTGATTTCAACTACAAACAAACGGCATTAATGATGACAAAGCTAACGTCTCCGGCATGAATCTTTCACTGATGACCATGAAAAAATGTCTGCATTTTTTCAAATTATGGGACGATGGAACATATGTGCGACTCTTTGTAACCCATCCTTTCCTTCATCCTCAGTTTTTCCCCCCTCATAATCCATCTTTGATGTTATCTTGTTTCCTTGATTTCTGGTATCTCATGATGTCTGTGTGCATAACTTTAATCAACTTTAATCATTTCTGCCTTTCTTCAGTCACTGTTGTCAGAATTGTAAGCCCGAAATCTCCTCATGACTTCAAAGTGTGTCTGTGTCTGTGAACACATAAAGGCCTGTCTAAACCCAAGCTTTATCACTTTTTCTTCATGTCTGTCTACTCTTTCCTCCCTTCCTCCTTCGGTACTGGCCTTCCTGCATCTGCATCCACCCTGTAAACACACCTTCCCCCCATGTGTCAATTTTGATCTCATCCAACTGCATTTCTGTGTTTCATATAGGTTCTATATCATTGCATGCACTAATCCTTTTCCCATATTAACTGCTTCTTCTCGGAGTGCTCTGTTTAATCCTATGTGAACCGTTGCCATGGCAGTCAGACTGTCAGGCCAAGGTTGATGGGCAGAAAGATACTTCTGCATGTGTGTGTGTGTGTGCGGTGGTGTGTGTTTGCGAGTGTGTTGCTAAGATGATTGGGTGAGAGCGGAGCAGGGCGAGTGCTGATTGAAGCTCGGAATAACATTAAGGCAAACCTTTCTTTTCTCCGTCTCTGTCTTCTTCGCTCTCCTTGGCATTCTGTCACTCATTGGCTGCCTTGTCTGTCTCATCACTTAGATGCCGTCTCTGTATCTTTCTCTCTATTTGTCTGACTCTCTTAAATTGTCTCTCTTTCAAGCTCCCCTTTATCAGACTTTTTCGCTGCATGTTTGCCCGTTCTATCTCTTCAAATATACATTTCAACCTATACGTTTGTTTTCTTGTAGAAATCTTCAAAGAAATGCACAAATGAGGAATACATGGATTGAAAACGCGGCCTCGATGTACGCGTTTTTATGTACCCGTGTGTCTGTGCCCTGAGTACGAGCAATTATTTTCTTTTGCTCGTGACAAATTGAAAGCAAATGTGGAGTTATTGCTAGTAGCTTTGTTGGTTCATGCCTCCTCTGAATGCTCACCCTGTTATTAGCAGAGCCGTCTCTTGTTAGTCACTCCATTCCTTTTGGAGAACTCCGTAACTGAGACTAATATTATTTTTTCATCCTCGGTTTTCATCATAGTTATTTCTCCGCTGCTCTTTGCTGGAGATGCACCTGCTGACATCCATGTAATGATACAGGTAGAGAAAAGAAAATTAACCTACAGCTCCACACCCCAGTACTACATATATTTGGGTTGGTTATGCCCATGCCTTTGGAGTCTATTTAGTGGGATGTATATATATTATTCCCTGCCCTATAATCCACAGTGATCATTCAGGTAGAGGCTGAATTTAGAAGTGAGTGTAGCAAAATAATTTTGACTTAGAACCTACCTTGAACATACCTTAACAGAATTCCACCAACTGCACCTCAGAGAAAGCATCAACCTTGACACCAGAGCTGTTTTACTGAGAAAAGTGTCACTTTTTTCTTTTTTTTTCTTTGTTCAGGTTGTTCAAGTTCAAGTTTCAGTTGTCCAATATTTCTAGATCTGCACTGAAAAAACACTGCAAGTATTGTTGGGTTCTATCATTAATCTTGTTCCAACATGTTAAGATATAATTTGATGAGATGAGGGGCAGTGGTGGCCTAGTGGTTTGGGAAGCAAACTTGTAACCGGTGGGTAGCCAGTTCTAGCCCCCAGACTGGCAAGAGGTTGAGGTGAGAAAGTGAGAGCGACCGCTTGTCCCAGTCACCACCACTATGGGCCCTTGAGCAAGGCCCTTAACCCCTGACTGCTCCGCGGGCGCTGCACCGCGGCAGGCCACTGCTCCTAGTATGTATAGTTAAGGTTAACTCTGAATAGGATGGGTCAAATGCAGAGAAGGAGTTTCCCCAAGGGGATCAATAAAGGTTAGATTATTATTATAAATACTTTTTCTTAAAAACATGGTAAAATTTCTACTTTTAGGCATAAACCTTGGTTTGAAGGAGACTTGACATGTAGTAATCAATGGCATGATGAGAAATAACATTGAAATTTTAAGGCTACTATATTAGTTTGACAGCTCCTGAGATATTGTCGTTCACAAATAGCCTCTAATTTCAAAGTGTGAATTTTTTTTTAATGTTATCTTGGAGATGCACGGTGGCTCGGTTGTTAGCATCGTCGCCTCACAGCTAGAAGATCTCTGGTTCGCGTCCCGGTTAGGACGCCTGGGGTCTTTCTGTGTGGAGTTTGCACGTTCTCCCTGTACAGCATGGGTTTTCCCCGGGTGCTCCAGCTGCCTCCCACAGTCCAAAAAACATGCTGAGGTTAATTGATTATTCTAAATTGTCCGTAGGTGTGAATGTGAGTGTGCTTGGTTGTTTGTCTCTATGTGTAGCCCTGTGATAGACTGGTGACCTGTCCAGGGTGTCCCCTGCCTTCGCCCGAGTCAGCTGGGATAGGCTCCAGCCCCCCCCGCAACCCCACAGAGGATTAAGCGGTGTATAGATAATGGATGGATGGATGGATATTATCTTGGAACGTATTTCATATATCAGGTTAAAATGTCACAATTATCTTTACAAGTATCCATATTTTATGCTATAAAAATTTTCAGGCAAATCAAAGATAATCGGGCAGAAATTGCTCTTAAAATTTGCTGGATTTTCACTCCACTTGTGCACCTGTTTAGAGCAACTACAATTACTTTTGATTGTCTGATTGGCAACAAATCAGTGCAACCAGGGTCTGTTTTACCAAATCTGTACAATTCTAGTTGGTTAGTTTTTCACACATTTTGGCACAACACTGTACTATTTATGTCCCTCGAATGATCTCTTTCAGACTTGTGTAAGTGTACCTGAAATCTAAGAGCAAAAATCATTTGTGAGACCTCATTTGCAGTCTGTTGTACATAAATAGGAGGATAAGTGGTGCGTGTGTAAGAAAAATTTGGTGCATTTTAAAGTGACTGGATGTGAGGAAGGAAGCAGAGCGGGCAGGGTTTTGTAGGGGGGCGTCTTATGTAAGCTTGTCCTAAGCTTCTGCTGGTCTGATGCTCAGTTAAAGTTGCTGTTATTTCTTTTAAAATAAATGGAGCTTGACATTGGTAAAGGGTGAAGTCTGGGTCAGCAGTGGGAGGGTGCACAGAGACAGATTTTGGGAGAGTTTTGTCCTGTCGATGCGAGACAGAATCAAAAGAAAGCTCCTGGTATTGTGTCCAAATTAGGCTAAAACTGAACTGAATTTTGTTCAGTGTATCTCCTCTAAACCTCACTGATACTACACCTTATACTCATTTCAGTGTGTACCTAAGCCTATTTCATCTTCCTACACTTCATTTAGGCAGCTAATATAATGCCCATAAGTCTTGCAGCTTACTTAGCTCACTTTCGCACTATACATCCCCTTTATGTCCTCTATTGCATTTCCTTCTTTCTTCGTTTATTCATTCATTTTTGATGGTTCAAATGGATTCTTTGGTGTAGGATCACCTGAACAGAACACTGGAAGACAAATAATCCCAAACATATGCGTTCATCCACCAGCCACGACTAGTTTTGTGATACTGTAGCTCTAATTACTCCACTGTATAGAACAATGCGACTATTGTCTTACATGTTGTGTAATGAAGTCAAAATATGGAGTCATACACCATCTGAACCACACCTCTGCACAGAGTGAACGACATACTACATAAATCAGTTTGTTTATAGGCTCAGACAAAAGAGTCTGAGTAATACTGAAGAGTGGTAATTATATATGATTAACATGTTGACAGAACTGCATTATCCTAATGTTTTCATTTGCTCATGCAGAGTTATTTTTATATAACTGTATAACTTTTAAAGTGTGTTATGGGTCAAGGCTCAGTCAGGCAGGTAATCTGTTCCTGAGCAAAAACCAACTGCAACTCCTCACAACAAACTCAAAATACGATTTCAACACTTAGGACAGCTTTGCCATTATTTATTGATGAAATTAAATTTAAAAAGCCTGAGTCACTTGGCCGAAAATAACACGAATACCGGAACTGCCACAAACCAGAAGCACTTCGTCTGCTGGTAAAGCACAAAGTACATTAACACAGATTTAAATGGCAAAACATTTTGTGCTTTCATAACTCAACTTTGCTGCTTTGGGCGTCATAAAATTTTTCGATGGCAGCCCCAAAAAACTTTACACATATGGAGGAAAACTGTGAGCTTGCTGACATACTGTACCTGGCATCTGCCTCGCTGTAATACTCTCTTGCAACAATGTCTTCAAACAGCTCTCCTCCAGTGACACTGCAGACACAGAAAAACAGAGACTTGGTTATATCTCTTTTTTGCCCCCCTAAAAAATAAAATGCAGATCCCTCTCACAAATGAAAAACTTGCATACGACAGAAAGTATCACAAACATACTTTTTAATGACTTTTCTATGGGACCCATATGCTTTGGTGGTTTATGTTCATGTGTAACAGGCTATGACTGGTGCTTCAAGAGGCCACTTGACTGGTTGCTGATAACACAAGCCTCTACATGACTGACTTGCATGTTTGGTTGACCTGTAGCTTGACCTGAACTTTCAGCAGTACCAATTATCAAGTATTACTTTTGCAACAGTTAGATGCTGAACTCAACCCCACACAGCCTTGTACTGTTATAAGAAAACACATTTCAACAGGTAAAACACAAAGTATACCAAGTGTTATGAAGACTATGGTGCAGATAGAGGTTGTAACTATGATGTTTAGCTGCAACCTAAATCAGAAATAGACAGCTTTTCATTCAGTTGGGTTAGACAAAATCTAACATAAATAGGCTTGAGTGATAAACTGACACCAATATGTACCCGCAAAAGACACTTAATAGCAATATGACAATTGGTCAGTGTAAAGTTTTACTCGCAAATGCCTTAGTTACAAACCACCATGGAATCACATAACAGAAACATTAAGTTTGGTTGCATGAACAAACCCCAAGCATGCTCCCTCATTCACTAACAGCCTATCACATCCCTTGATAAGTGAGCCCCTTAACCCTGTGCAGGTCTCCCGAGGTGTGCTAGTCTGGTGGAGGCTGTAGCCGGCAGGGACCAGGGGGTTGCCCTTGCGAGAAGCGCTACCCAGTCTAAAAACACCTACAACCCTGTGTGCCCCACCACCTCCACTTTTCCCGTTCCTAGGCCTGACGGAGTTCACATCAAGGGTCACTGTTTGGTTACACCTGGTCCAAGTCTGCCACTCTGAACTTAGTCTGACTTAGCGGTTGTAGGCTGCAAGTATGAGCCAGTAGCGGCTTTGTCTTTCCCTTCCACTATCTATGTGTTACCATTTATCTGTACTACAGGAAACAACAACAATAACGTCCTGGCAGCAACCTACCACACTGAACATTTAAAGTTTTGGAGAGCAATAAGGCAGCCATGCGATTTTTTCCCCCTGCAAATTAGCCTTTTTATCACAGTGCTCAATTCCATGTATCCAAATGTTTAACCAAAACAATTCCACCTGTCCCTATCTTTAGGGAACAATGAAGCTGCATTATTCTGTTAGCTCTGCCCAAGTTAACTGTGATGGGTTTAAAGAAATACAAGCAAGTCAGTGTTTTTTTAACCCTATAGCTAAATGATAAAGAGCTGCAGCCAGACCACCAGACTATTATGTTCTACAGAATACTACCTCTGCTCTGTGCACCTTCAGGTTTCACTTGCCTTCTTTATTAATGTATGTCAAGGTGAGTTTTATTTGTGCGTACTTTTATTTGCATGTTTTTCATTATTGTGTAAACATAGTTATTACCTGTGTACATAACATTTCCATTAGAAAACACATAACATATCACACAAGTGTTAGAAACAGACCGCTAGACACTAGTTTTTGTTGTATTTTCTGTGTCTGTGTGTTTTACTTACAGGTCAAAGACAAGGTAATGGAAGCCTTCCTCTGAGATGCTGTCATGGAGTCGTACTGGAGAGGGAGAAAGAAACACAAAGAGAATCTTCAATTACAAATCAGACCATTAGGTAAGACAAAGCTGCTCATGTGAATTAGCCTCTATCTGGAAACTCTCTATGAACCATTACCTTGACTGAAGTTTTTCTGTCAGTGTGTTGGAGGCAGTGGTGGTTAAAATTACTTTTTCAGGAAGGAATACAGTTACTGATCCCGCTGACACTCCTTTACATTTGGAGGTCGACTTAGAGGGTGGAGATGGAGGGTTAATATCAGTTTTCTCTCTCTGTATTCTCTGTTCAGACAGACTGGCACTAGATACGTTAGCAATATAAGTTATGACGTTATGCTTAGGTAATTTGCGTTATTTATCTCTGACGTTGGAGCCGATTGCTGCTAATGCAAATCACGTTATCATGGTACATTACAGTACAAACTCTGTTGCACAAACTCCATCTTAATAAGAAATGAGCTCAACTGAAAGTATAATTTGTAAAGTT
>OMNN01083372.1:0-31781 GCA_900302755.1 Chromis chromis | reverse complement strand
ACTCATTATTTTTGGTTCAGTGTGCGGTGATGAATGCCCCTCCTTTATGTCTCACGGTAAACGCACCTCACCTCTGAAGTATGTAGCATATTCCTCTGGGTTTTTTTCCCCCTCTGCTATCTGTTAAAATGCAAGCAGCTATGTGTCAAGTAGGACTCTCGTTGTAATTCATAAAAAAAAAGGGCTACATGAATGTGTTAACTACAAAAGCTCCCCCCTGCAAGCTGGTGACACGAATGCACAGAATCATTAAGAGCCTTATCATGGCTGCTTGCTGGTAAATGTTCATTCAGCTTTCTACCTGTGAATGAGCGTGGATCCGTTGTGCTCCGTGTATGTATTCCTGCACATGTGTGAATTACAAACCGCAAAGGAGATCTAGCGGCTATGTCATTTTCCTCTCTGAGCCTTAGATGATATTATTTATGCTCAATTCCAACATAGAGTGAAAACACGTTGCATTGCTCTATGGCAACACCGAACAAGCAGCATCCCTGCAGAACAGCTCTGGATATACTGAAATTCTTTTATTAAACAATCTAAATATGGTAAATTATTCATTTTGCCGATTTTAACAAAGCACTATACTCTTAAATCCTAACTGCGAATTTTTAAATGTTGCATTGCTCGAGCAATGTGATCCAATCGGACTCTGCTGCATCCATGATCCCAATCATTCTGTGTGACATAGATGCCAATAGAAATGAAGGATGTGTCCATATTGACCTTAGTGGGTCTTTGTATGGATGACACTGACATAAATGTATAAACACACAAAAAATATATATATATTATCTTTGGATTTGCAGCCATTTTAACTCTGTGCTGATGTGCACAAAAAACAGCCATTTTAAATTCACAGCAATGATAGTGCATTTTGAATTCAGTCCAACCAAATGAAAGACCCCCCTTTAGGTGGTTTGGTTTGTGCTGGTGTGGTCTTTACTACACCCAACTCCTCTGGCAGCTTTGTTCTTGAAGTTGACACGTTTCTGAGCCAACTACAGTCCATATATCTATGTGTGCTCTTTGTTTCATGGGCCATCACACTTCAAACATGCAATTAGGGCAGAGATAGGAGTGATTGACGTGCACATTTTATTGACATGATCACTATCTTATCTATGCATACAGTGGTCCATTAAATCTACAGCTACTTCAGCATAAAGGAGGAAGATGACAGGATACTCACCTTCTTTAGGAGGCCGCTTCACTTCCGCGCTCAGATTGCAGACCTGCCCAGCTTGTAGTTGGGGCGACAAGCAACCCTCCGTTTGTGGATTTAAAGGTAAAACCACGTTGTTGAGCATGAGCATGCTCTCTGATTCTCCATCGCCTAAATGCTGAGGACATGTGCATTTTGTGTACACGATCCCACACGTCTCCACTGTCCCTTTCTCTAATTTCAGGCAGTTTTCCAGCCATGTACAAAGCACTTGACACCCAAACTGGCTAGGGCTCGCCTTATTCAACACCAAAAACTCCACAATGGACTTCTCCTCCTCATCCAGCTTCTGCGGTGTCAATCCATTGTAATCATAAGGGAAAACTCTCCGGAGTTGAACAAAATTCTTGTCATACAGCAAAAATACGTAAATATTCTTTGAATCGCACAGGTACACTATAGACTCGTTGACTTTCAGCAACTCATTGATCTTCTCGTGGGAGTAATGATCAAACTGATAAGCAAGCAAAGAATACTCAGAGCAGCTCAAGTCTCGCTTGTATAGCTTCAGGTAGATGCTGTATTTGGTTGGGTCTGGGTTCTCCAGCGTCCATGTACAGTTTGTATAGTTCTTGGGAAACATTTCAGTCACCGAATATGATCCATAAATGACCCCTTTGACCAGAGTGGAACACCAATAATCTTGGGCACCAGTTAATCCAAACATAACCAGAAGATAGGTGGAAAATATATAAATCAACAGGTTTCGAACAGCCTTCATCCTATGTCATTTGGCCTGTAAGGAGAGATGGAGAGAGACGAACACAAAGGGGTGTTAAAGCAGAGCACGCAGGCAAACATGACAGTTAATCTATACCAAGTCTGACTGATATTCTTCACATAGTTCTTATTAAATCCTGCCATGAACAGAGGGAAAGGGGGGGAAAAGACACATTAACCTCAGCAACATGTCTTTTGCATCTCATCCTGCCTCCTTCATCACTTTACTTTGTGCAAACATTGCCACCTTGTGGCTGCTTCGCCCCTGCTTTCTTTTTATTTATTTATTTTACTGAGGGAGGTGGGTGCAATAATGTGAGTCATTTAGACATTATTAATTGGGTCGTATTTGGTATGGCACAATCCCCGGAGATATTCAAACGTAGCTATTTAGAATCCCTGACATCAAAAGACAAACAGTGGGGAAAAAAGCGGTGCGCAAGTCAGCGCGGTGCCCACGAGTTGTGGCGGATGCAAACTGCTCATTTTACGCAGTAAAACCAGGATCTTTAAAAACAAATCGCAGCCGTATTCTTCGTGATTTAGGCTGTTTCCTTGCAGGACAGTTAGATAATAGGAGGGAGACGAATTCACAGACTGACAACAAAAATAAATGAATCTGCGTCTGCCTGGTCACCGTGGCTTTCTCTCCTCTTTGCGCGCTTTCGGTTCCACCACTCGACCTGCATGTCTCCGAAAATTCAGGGCTTGACATATTTGACAATGCAATTTGATAAAGAGCCAGTGTGTGTGTGTGTGTGTGTGTGTGTGTGTGTGTGTGTGTGTGTGTGTGTGTGTGTGTGTGTCTGTGTGTGTTCGAGCTGGCTCGTGTGCGTGCACGCTCCTAACTGTGTTTGTGTGAGGGAGAGAGAGGGAGAGAGAGAGGGAGGAGGGGGAGAGATGGAGAAAGAGAGAGAATGCAATGCGATGTCCTGATTGCTTTAATCCTACAGGCAATGCAGCTGTGAGCAGTGTCACAGCAGAACGTGCATGCGTGTGCGCGCGTCTCAAACTGTGTGTGTGTGTATATGTGTGTGTGTGTGTGTGTGTAGGCGTTCAAATCCAAAGTAGGGCTATAGATACCAGTTTCCACAGAATACATAAATTTGCGCCACTAACTTCTTCTCCCCTTGTGGAATGATCCAACCTGTCCGTCACACTACATTAGAATAATAAATGGATTTGTGGAAGCGGCGTTGAGTTAGATCAGCTTTTTTTTTTTAGCCGCGATAAATCCTTATGATTCCTTCAGATTCATGGCCAAGGCTGCACGAAAAAAAATCAGTATTCTGGAGACGAGAAATCGGTCGTCAAGAGACTGATTTTTTTGATTCTTTTTTTTATTGCCCGGGCTTCTAAGAGCAATTTTCGTCTCGAGAGGAAATCTGAATATAGAGACACGTACGGAGCCCAACATCTCATGCGGTGTCATATCGACGCTCGGCACTTTAAAGTGATTTTTGCCTCTTAAGAGAGAGATCAGCTCTTAAAAAATCATCCGTTAAGCACCCTGGACTAATGCGAGCGCATGAACGCTCCACAGCCCGTCGTTGGTGGATAGACGGGGCAAATATTTAACAGTGGGTGGCTAAACTTTAACTGACAGATGACATAGGAAAAAAATCTGGTGCCTCAGCAGCATCGCATCATGCAATAATAACAATAATATTAATAAAATCAATAATAACAATAATATCTTACCTTACACTGCGGAAGCTATGGCTATTTTTCCAACATACTTGACCACATCCTTTATAAATAAATTCTGCAGCCCTCCAGTGAATCAATACTCCCCATTTCCCGACAATAGAAGTCCCGGCGCAACAAGATGGTTCAATGGATGAAAATAAAATGCGTTACACTCCGGTCTGCCCGCTCATATCCCCCCGTCTTCTCCTTCTTCTGGGTTTTTCCCATCAAAACGGAGCGCAACAACACCACCACCACCACCGCCACGACAGCCACCGAGAAAGAGGGAGAGAGGGTGAGAGAGAGAGAGGAGAGAGGAGAAGAGAAAAAAAAGGGGGGAAGAAGAAGAAGAAAGACCGAAGAGAGACAAGAGAGAGAGAGAAGGGGGGTAGAAAAAGAAATTCTTGGAGTGATGAGCAGAGGAGAGCAAATTCTTACAGTATTACCAGAAATTAATTCGGCTCCACGACTCCACGTCTCAATTTTCTCTTCCCCCTCTTTTTTTTTAACTGATATGTTTTCTCCAGTAAGTCGCGCACCCCTCCTCCTCCACCTCCTCCTCTTCTTGGAGGAAATAAAAAAAAGAGGGTGAGATTTTTAACCCAAAAAAATAAAAAATAAAAAAAGGGAGAAAAAGATCCGTAGTGGGTGGATGTTGGGGGGTGCCAGTGAGTTAGAACACAGAGAAATAGACGCGCTTTGCTTGGTGCTTGCAGAGCTCCAGGAGCAGGCTGCAATATCACGTCACACTCAGCCCCTAAGATAAAGCACGTACGTACGCTTCTTACTGCCGCTGCGTCTGGCACCACCACCACCACTTTCTTCCCTCCTCCTCCTCCTCCTCCTTCTCTTTTTCTTTTTTTTTCTCTCTCTCCTCTCCTCTTCTTTCCTCTCACACAGCCTCCCCTTAATTCCAGTCAAAAGGGTTTCCCCCCTCTGAACTGGACCCTCTCTCTCAGTTGTGCGCTGACAACGACGCGCGCTTTGCTGCTGCAGCCCAAACAGGAATCTATCATGGACTTTTTTTATTAGTATTATTATTATCATGTTTTTTCCCTCTCTCTCTCTCTTCTGCAGGGAAAAAAAGGGGAGTGCATGAGCATATAACATGATCATAAACCCGAGCGATCCATCAGTGGGACCTGAAAGCTTGCTGGTGCGTTTTTGGTTATCTTATTTTTGTACTCTTCCCCCCTCCCCTTTTCTGTCCTGATGGGTGACAGTTTTTGATATCTCTTCTCCGGCTTGTCGCTGCTGCACCGCTCCCTGGAAGAACAAATGCTTATGGGGGCAACTCATGTGCTGTCTTTGGGAAAGTTTTTCCGGGGTGCACTTTACAGGTGCAAAAGATCAGACCTGCAGTTTTTTTTCCTTTCACTATCTTCTTATATGTAGATTATGAGCTACTTCCCTCCTAAATGCATGCCTCAGCGTTAATGCCTCCCCCCCTCCCTTCTTCCCAATGCTCAGCCTTGACATTCTCAGAAGGCATTCATTCAACAATCAACAGTCAATTAAATCCGATGTAAGCTCCAGGCTTCAGCAGTTGGTCACTGACAATGGCACCAATGGCTCCTGCAATAACCTTCATTGCCTATTGGCTGAATTCATGGGAAGAATGGAACTGTAATGGACATGGGAGAGTTACACATTCCTCCGAGTCGTCTGCTGCCTTTTCCATTGAAGATGAAAGGGTTTTGTTTGCATAGGTGGGTGTTCTCTATCAGGCACAAGCAAGGCATCTAATTATATGCTGATAATCTTCATGTACATACAGAAATGAATGAGAGGAGATTGTGCATGATGGTTAATTTGCATATTTGGAAACATTTGCATATCCAAGGAGGAAGATTGTATATTGGTCACTCCAGCCTGAAATAATTGTTACCCTTTTTTTTCTTGGAGGTTTTGGTCAGCTGCTCTAATCATTGCGCTGTGAACAGTTAACTCTCATTAGCCTGGCCGTCTCTTTCAGGCCTCAACTGAATGTGTTCCATGTGAGCAGATGCTGCATGAAGAGCCCATTTGTTTATTTATTTCCAGGAAGTTTCAGTCTGAAGTGTCTGCAAGCCAGCCTTTTCCAAAGAATGCTCCAGAACCACACTAGAGAGTATCAGCCACAGCATTGTGAGAATCTGAGAGAACTTGTTTATATCCCCAACATCCTGTACCACACAGCGTTTACAACACTGTAAATCTGGTGCCAAACTTATAAAGGAGATTGGATTCATTCAGCGCAGTTGGTTTCCGTGGCCCCCGCGACTGTTAGCTTTCTAATTCCAGTCTTCCCCAGGCAGCCAGTGGAACATCAGGGGTGACCTCGAGCCAGCCCACTTTCCACGGCCATAATGAAGACTCTGGCGTTTGGGGAGCTTTTGGCTCAGTAAGCTAAGAGGTGGAAGAAATTCATGCAAAGCCTTATTGAACAATGAAAACACAATAAGTATCTCTCCACTGACTCATGGGGAGGCCAATTGCCCAGCTTCAGGAATGCAGCCATCGCTCTTCTCTGCAAAGACGTTTCCAGACTCCAAATGGTGCCGTGCATGTTGGGTCATTTTTGCAACCAAGAGAAAAGATGAAATTCATGAAGAAATTATGGCACGACTAGGGAGTCTAGAGCAGAATGATGTGCCTCACTGTGCAATTACAATGACAATGTAAATTCTTGATATTTCTTGCAATGGTTTGAAACTTTAAATTTAGCAAATAAAGAACATAAATAACATGATGTGACCTGTGTTGTGAGTTATTTGCTGTCAAATGAATGTCAGATGATGTGCACAACTGAATAGCTGGTGCAGGAAATATATAGGTATAAATATGTATACATTCATAGAACCTTTTGAATCTTCCAAACTATCTTCATATTGCATTCAGTTAGAGCTTAGTAGTAGCACATGCAGCCGATCAGCTTATCCTCTGCTAGAATCTTTAAAACATTTGTGATATTTCTCGTCTAATAGCAGTTGCAGAATCTGTCATATTATTCTGTCACCTCAAGAATCTGTTTGAGCACATGGATTTTGAATTATTCATGACCTCGCATAAAGAATAGCCCTATTATCACCTACTCCTGTTTGTGTGTGTTTGTGTGACTGAGCCTACACTCACACGTGTGTGTGTGTGTGTGTGGCTGGCGAATAGTACGTCTGTTTGATATAATGGCTCTTTTACAGCATTCATGTCCATTAGAAAGTCTGATGCGATAAACATCAGTCTATTGATCATGTGTTAAACGTCTGTTTATTGATGCAAACAAACCACTATGCATCATTATAACGTGAGTGATTTAAGAATATGAACCAAATCGTTCACATAGAAGATTTTTCTTCAGTTTTGGTTTTCTGTGTACCTACCAGTGCAAATAGTACAGTTGTGTAAATTGCAACACACATACGCAGGCACAAAGGGCAAATTCTCCAGACACCGGGGAAATGTATTCAGACTTTCAGTTCAACTCAGTCACCACCAGGTAGTCCATATGTTACATTTGTTGCAGTGATAATGGGCTCTTCCCTGTAGGAATCTCAGCTGGATGACTTATTGGTAAACCCCAAATGAGCACGTCTGAAAGAAATTTTTCTTGAAGTGCAGAATTCTTTTGTGTATCCTCCTGTGCTGTTGTGGAATAAGTTATTGCAACATTTGTCATTACAGAAGTTGTATATTTCTTTAATGGTCAGATCTTGGAGGATTTTCTTGTATCTCTTCACCACTGCACAGCTATTTTGTCTCCCACAAATTGTCATGTAGAAGTGGTACAACAGCCTCCCTCTGCTACAGTATATAGCATACAAAGACAGTTAGGTTTAATGATTCTTGTGTACTGAAGGATGGCATCCTTCTGGGTTTTTCACACAACCAGCATGGCTCTGGGATTGTAATCCTAACTGTTCGTCCATCACTTGGATCCAGACTGAAACATCTCAACAACTAATGGTCCCCAGAGGATGAATTTTGCTGACTTTCCAGATCTCTTGACTTTTCCTTTAACACTACTATAGGGTTCATAGCATGTTGAATGAAATATTTCAAACAATATCATGAGCCCCATGAAATTTGGGACACATATCCATGGTCCCCAGAGGATGAAACCTGGTTCCTTAAGAGACTCACTGACTTTTAATTTAGTGCCACAAGCAGGTCATGTTTTCATTTACCAAGTTAAAAACACCCATTTCAGTTATTCTTAGCCCATTAAGTTGCTGTCATGAGTTGTTATATGCTCGCAGTAGGTGCCCTCCTTTATCTTCTAGTAGGCTCAGTTGTCACCTGATCTAATGGTGCTCCACTGTAACCTAGGAGACTGGACTTTGAAGCCCGTCTGGAATAATTACTTCCCTGGATCCTTTTGACTAAAGTTTTATTTTTACTGTTGTTTACACTTGCTGCTTGGTTAAGTTTGGACAGCAAAACTGCTTGGTTAGACTGAGGAAAAGTTCTTGGATTGGGTGAAAATGCAACTTTACTCAATGTTGAACATGTGTTACAAAACAACTGCGAGATGTCACCTGTCTAATCTGTTTACCAGAGATCACAATGGATGATAACCTACGATCGGGCCTAAGAGCATGTGCAGGAGAACACCTACTAGAGATATCTAGAGGCACAAAAGTGAACTAATATCAGCTATTTATTACACTGACAACATGAGAATCGCATGCAAAATATAAAAAGGAGTGGATTTGCACAAAAACTTACACAGACATTATTGTTCCCTGAACTGTGAGTCTTAATAATTTTGGGGATTTGCTAACTTTTCCTCTAATGCCATCATAATATTCACATTTGTAATTTTGGGTGACATGTCTCAACAACTGTTGGATGGAATAACATGAAATTTGGCAAATGCATTCACAATATCCCTAGAAAGGTGGTTCGCTGACTTTTCATCTCTAGTGCCAACGCATTAGAAAATAAAAAATTTTGACATGATTCTGTGTCAAAAATTCTAATACCCAATACCCTGGTTTATGAACAGGTACCTGAGAAACTAACTGTATTCCCTTGCTTACTTGTGAAGGGGATTTTTTTTGTATTGCAGCTTCATGCAAAAAAAATGATAATCTCCCAGGAAGAACTCTCAGATCTGATACTATTTAGAGCAACATGATTAAATAAAGAACCAGTAACCTACCCAGGGACATGAATAAAAGTGCATAATCACTTTCACAGATAGGGATAGCGCCAAAGAAACTTATGAACACATCTAGACATGTAAGACTGGGAGTATCCACAAACACCTCATGTGAGCACTGCAACACATTCGTTAACCATTTGCATTATGGATTCATGCTTACAGTAATGCGCTTCATGCGTCATGTCTACTGGGTGTCACTATCACTGTATACAGACCTGTGTCTTATGGTTCGATGCAATCATTACACTAATGATGTACCACTCTATTAACAAATTAAAGTGTGAGTGCTTTCCTTGCATCCCTTCAAGGGCTGTTTTCCCATTTTTCTTCATATTTAATTAAAAACTGTTGCAGAAATTGCAGAGTGCTGTAGTCTAGATGAGGTTAAGTGCTGAGGGCAGTTCTTGCACTTCTTCTTGTATGGCAATCATAAACACTTCAAGTGGGTGCAAAGGGAAATGTATGTTAACTGTATGAGATAATCAATGCCTGTCAAAAAGATGCATAGTTGAGGCTCTTTGAAGATACACTGCACATGCAATCGATGCATCAAAATGACTTCCCATGTGTGGGATTTGAGCCTTTTGACTTCTGAGCATACACAATCTATGCCAGTCAATACCGTTGCATTATTAACCACATTTATTTTAGCCGGAATGCTAACTTTAATTTTGATATAATGAGAATAAATCTAGTGTTCACACAAAGACAGTGCTGAGGGAAGACAATAATATTGTTATTGCCTTTATTATTTTTTCACAGACATGGGCAACAGTGTAAATAACACCACCCATATTTGCATTTATAGCCATGCTGAGTGAGAAAGTCTCTTGCCAAGTCCCTCAGCAAAATAATGTGCCATGAAAAGAGTCTTTTATCATCCCAAAATTTGTCACAAGGAGATAAGGTTTCACACATGGAAACTTATTCGCTTAACATTTATCAATAAATCAAGGTTTCAGAGGTCCACTTTTATCAAAATTTTATTGTGTATGAAACATTTAATGGTCCTGAAACATAAAAAATTAAATATACTTAATATAGCAAAAATGTATTTCAAGTGTTTTTACAGACTCTGTTGGCGGCTATCTTATTTGCTAAGACATTTTGTTCTAAGTCAGACCCTACTTTGGAATAACCTTGCTTGATTAATGAGGTGAACTGAATGGGTGTACTGACATAGTGCACTCTGATAACCTCTGCAGAAAGAGCGGAGTCTTGAAACATCTCTGCTCAGAGACATTAGGCCAAGGTCTATCTCAAATGGTGTTTCCAGTCTAAATGTAACTGTGCTTCTGACCCTGCAGCGCCTTCACAGTAATCTGAGAAATCTGAAAGTCAGTTAGTCAACAGTGTAAAAATGCTTTATAGAGGCGATATGATCTCATCTTTTAACGGCACTGACTGTACTGATTTTAACCCTTGCTGCCGCTTGTTGTCAGGCCGAGGACCTAAATGCATCAGTGAACCTCGGGAGCAACAACGATAACACAGATGACACAGATGGTGGCTGGTCTCTTTGGATGGCGGGGATTTCAGATCTAGATCTAACTAGGTCTGCCAACGACGGGCAAAGATGACGAGGCTTAAAGTGAGTCTGGGTGCTTCAACAGTGCGGATGCTGCCTTTAATAAATCATTGTAAAATAACCTGAAGTAAACACGGTCTCACAAGCAGTAGCCCTCACGCAGCACACAGTAGTAACTGCTTAAAGCTTTGATATAATGGTCACAATCACTGGGTAGCTGATGGTGTCTTGCTTCAGTGGTTCGCCATATTTCTAGAAAATGCAGGAATGGAAACAATCACAGTACTGGTTCTTAAAATATATATATATACACTATAGCCACCAGGACAAACTTATGAAAACAGGTGCAAACAAAGACATGCACCAACATTTTCTCTTTTAAAACTGCAGCAGTTTCGTAAGTTTTATATGATATAATGGAAAATTAATGGGTTCAGGAACTTAATGATGTCACTGGATGTAACTTTTATATACACACACTGGCACTGTTGAGAAATGAGATTTATACCATTATGAGCATATTTATAGCATTTACTGC
This sequence comes from Chromis chromis, assembly GCA_900302755.1. Classification (NCBI taxonomy): domain Eukaryota; kingdom Metazoa; phylum Chordata; class Actinopteri; family Pomacentridae; genus Chromis; species Chromis chromis. Next base: position 20,938 of record OMNN01083372.1, on the reverse strand, counting down.
TGAAAATTGTACACCAGAATATAGATAACTATGAACGAGGTGTATTTTTCTCTCTCCCCATTTTAGCATTTTATTGCAACGCTTAAAGAGCGGTCCTTTGTATCATCAATGGCTGCTATCTCAGCCAACCACGAAAAAAAAGGTAATCAAACATCAACAGTATTGTACAATCCCCATTATGACAAGTGTGCTTTTTACCAGCATCTTTCATTACTTTCCCTCCCAGGTCTTTTTGATGTTAAATATACTATTCTGCTGTCTACTCGAGGGAATCAGCTTTTTTTCCCATTTAAAGCAATGATGCTGGCATCCACCAAACCGGACCAAATCTCACAGCCGCGGAGTTATTTGTTTACCAAATGGCCCGGTATAAATATTAATAAATGCACTTTCATTTTTTTATACATGTGTAAGAAACCGGGCATAATTTGGGATGATGAATATACGAGTGGAAATCAAATGTGAGGAAAAACCTGTTTGTGAGCTTTTGCAGATGCTTGCCGGGCAGCCTTATTGGGACAAGATACCACTAAGCTTCAACAGGCACAATTTCTATAACTGGAATTTAGCATTCAGGAAAAAATATGTAGGGCCTGTCATGCATGTGTGACCTAAACTATACCAGTCTGGTGCATACAGCTCTGCTTTACATTCCCCTCACACTCCTATTTGCCTTTTCCATGCCTGGCTTTAGAACTGAATTTTAAATCAAGGTATTTTTCCCCAGCAGTGTTCCTGTTTTTTTTTTGTTTTTTTTCCGTCAGAGACAATGCTGCACTGCATGAATCCTCAGGGCCTTTATCCGTTTCCTTTGAATGTGGTTCCAACCAGGCCTTAGACACCCACAAACCCCCCTCTCTGGCTATGTAAATATTCCATGAGCCGCTGCCCCCACACTGTGGATTGACAAGTATTCCTGACTTGAAAACTCCATCTTTTACAGCAGGTTGGATGACAGACTTAAACCTACAATACGCATGCTTTATTTTACAAACTGGCACATCTTTTTATTTAAAAAAAAAAAAAAACTCAATCTTTGCATTCTCAGTATGTTTCAAATAATGTAAAACAACCCATGACACTCCATTTTATAGGTGTCATTTCAAGTGTGTATGAGTACTAAATTAAGACTTAAATATAATAATTTCACTTTTTAACATATAGCATTGGTTGAGGGAATAATATATAAATGACTAATAGTGCAACAGTGTCATTCTTTCTCTATAGAAGGAGTAATAATGCTGACAAAATGGGCTCTGCAAATATCCCCTCAGCGGTCAGGATAGAGAAATGTGTCTTTGTTAATCAAGGAGATCACAGGTCACCTTGGCAATTATCAATTCTGAATGCACACAATAACAAACTATCTTTCCGACAAATCACCTGTCACATTTTAATTTTCCTGTCTCTAATTTATTTTACTCTATGCGGTGTGGAAGTGAGGAGGTGGAATTCAAAAAAAAAAACTGACAATCTTGTGGATGCTTTGAAAAGGGCTGCTTAGTCATTAATAACAGAGACAAATATACGTTAACCCCATGATTTTTTCATTGGCGGTTGACTCCATTGTATTCTGTGGACCGTGCTCCCACTAATCAATCACGAGCCACTGATCAATCTCTGTCACCTTCACTTTTAACCCCCTCATAGCTGTTCCGCTCCCGTGAAATTCACATCTCAGGCATTACGCAACCTGATCTGGACTAGGTATAGTTGGATTTATTGATGATCCTGCAGTGTTTGCACAAATATTTCAACACATCCATCTTTTCGCTGATGTTACCGTATGTAGAAATCAGTCTCTGGTGAGTCTTTTACAACTCAAACATTCATGCAACCACTGACTGCCTTGTGAGGAAGGCTTTACATTAATACTGACATTCCCTAAAGCTCGACTGAATGCATTGCAGAATGTCATGCAGTGAGTTTCTTTTAAAGCATCATAAGCACCATTTCCTCATTCATCCTGTAGAGTCCACATTTTCTTTGTACTCTTCTATCTGAAGTCTAGTTCTTCCTATGAAAAGCCTCAGAACACTATTGGCTCTATCTAGCTTTTGTAGCTCCGTGGACATCTCCGAGATACAGCTAATTAAAATTTCTATGATAAAATAATTAGCTTCCCTGGCAGACAATGGAGAATGAAATTCTCCCGTAATCACTCAAATGAACTGATAAGAAACTTTTCAAGCAGCTCAAAATTTGCTGTCGACAGGACAACCACAACTGTTATACTAAAATGCATGCTGTTGGGTTGTTTTTAAACAAACATTATAAGTTTCTTTACCCGGATGAGGGTCAACACCTGAGTGGGTGGATATTAGAATCCGAATAAGATAAACTTTTAATAATCCCCAAAGGGAATTTCATTTGTAACAGTTGCTCAAATTGTAAAAGTTGCAAATTGCAACTACGCACTTGTGCATCAAAGCACACCATAAAAGGCATATTTTGACATACAAATACATTTTTCTCTTCTATCACTACTACATGGCTCAGGTTGCTAGCACATATATGAGGCAGATTAAGCCACATATTAAGATAATATTGCTTGTAAGCTTTTCAGAGCATGACATTAACAGTAACAAACACAAAAAATATGTATTTCCATTAAACTCATTAATATGTTTCAGTGTAGACTGTTGTATTTCATGTTCATGCTGACTTATTTTGCAGACAGCACAGTGTAATGACTCCTAGAGTGACGCCTACCCAACACAAACATAGCAGCAGATCTTCTGGACTCCCAAGTTAAAGAGTTGGCCTGAAAGATTACTTCGAGGTAACTGATGTAACTATTGAATATAAGATTCACTCATCAGTGTTAACCCTCTCTGTCAACCACTAACTGGATATATTTTGACTGTTGTGCCATTCAGCATGTATATAGTCTGATATGTGCCCTGAAATGTTATGTCACTTCCATGCTCCGGCTCTGCTGTTAAATAAATTGATTCATGTCTTGGACCAAAACTAATTCCACATTATCAGTAGCATCAGTTATTTACTGTATTTGCAGCGCTGTTCTGAACTAAACCTATAACCCAGTTGTAGCACTTATGTTTATTATGTTACTGTGTTAATAAGCCAAACAGACATGTTTCTGCATCATTGCATCTGGGTTCAGGCATTATGACAGTGAGACAACAATACTTGCATGAATAGCCAGCAAATTGTTATTTAAACACTTCACAATTACATCATGCAAAAAAAAGAAAACACGAGGAAAAGCACATTCTTTTAAATAATTTCTAAACAAACTCTTTAAGTATACCTGGGAGTTTAATGCTTACTTGAAAAAAAAACTGAAAGAATTACACAAGGTCTCATTTTGCTGGATTACCCAAGGTATGCTTTTCAGGATTTCAAGTACATTATATGAAATTAAAATGACAGGGTTTTACTTTATGATTTCTGAATAACATGAATCAAACAGCAATTGGAATTATATACCATATAGACATTTTTGTTAAGCTCTGCTGCAGCAGTGCCAGTACATCATCATTGCTGGGTTTCGCCCATATTCATAAAATTTACTAAGCTCTAAAGCCAATTTTTAACAGTATTCTGATATCTAAAATCTTTGAAATCATTCGCCCCTCACTGTCTCCTTGTTATTACAGACATGTCTAAAGCTAGCATGGCCTATTTACCTACTCAGCTACTCATCATTTGTCAAGCTGTGGCATTTAGCCCAAACATGTGCAGGGCTAATGGGAAACAGTGTTCATGAAAGGTTGCTAAAAAAACCAAAACTACTACATGTGTAAGGCTTTGTTCACAGGCTGGATTTTTAGTTATTAGCATTATTACAAATGTCAGTAGGATTATGAGGTTTGTTTGGAACCGATCCCAGAAGTTCCCGTTTCATTTGCCCTTTTCTGAGGGATTTTTTGTAAAACAAAACTGTAACTCTTCTGACCGCTGTAGTTAGTTAATGACACGTCAACTCTTGATTTCGGAAGTATTGGAACTCTAGGGCACAATTTCATTCCACCCCCTGCACCATCCTTCTACCCATTCTGGTTCCCTTTGCACGTTCATGTGGAGGTGTCCACAGCATTAAGTGTCATTCCAAACCAATTAGTGTTAAGTGAGAGTGGGTTATAGAGCCCTTCGACACTGAGTCTTTTTGATGCTGGCAAACTGACTACACTTCTTGAAAGTGCAGTAACTGTTCTGTAACCAAGATGAATAAAACTCTACATACGCACACATGTCAGTCCTGTGTGATTATTTCAATAAAAACAAATAAAATAATTAATGTAATCCAACACAACAAATTCAAGGACAGCTCAAAGTACAATAATGTTGCCAAATAAAGGTTAATAATAATATAATGTGGCATTTCTTGTCATTGCATCCTCCAGCGGGTGATGGATAGCAGCACAGCCAAAAGATGCCGATTAGACATAATGCTGACAAAAGTTCCTGTTTTCATCAGAGAAAGTCAAAGGCTTTCTAAAAATGTTGCAGCGCATAGTCTACCCCTTTATTAAGAGTGCCCTCCACAGCTGTCTGTGACGGAGTGGGAGGGTGGAGTGGCTGGAATGGAGCCAAGGTTACTACTGTAGGTGTAAGCTAGTTAGCCAGAAATAGTAATGACTGCAACTTGCAGAGTGCTAGTGGAGTTTAACACACAGTTTGGTCTATACACTTTTGTGCTTGCATTCTTGGAAAAGTCTTAAAACAAGACACCCTCCAAACTCTTGAATGCATTACTCCCGCTCCCTGCAAAGACCTGCTGTGTGTAGTAATGGTTGCTAAACAATGATTACACAATCAATGTTCAGGAGGGGGGCTGGTCGGATACAGTTGCACAGAATGCCTATAGGGGGAAATAGTAAAACTCTTAATTAAATCTGGTACAACGAGAGCTTAGAATTTTCTGCCTCCAACGTCTTTTTGACACATCTTTAATTTTCCCAATTTGCCTTTGAGAAATCCATTGTGGTGCACATAGTATATTGCCCAATCATTAAATTGACAGTGATCTGTCTGCTTACACCGTGGTTTTGGGGACAACTGCTTGTATTAGGCACTTTGCATTCGCGGAGTACAGTAGATGAAAACCACAGCCTCAGAATGCTTAATTGCCTGATTCATAGGTAAAGTGAAAGGCGTCTTTCAATTGAATCCCTTTAATGTCTTTGGATGTGTTATGAAATATGTATTCGATATGGTTTTACAGAGCAAAATAAGGGTACCTCAATCAATACTGAGTGTTCCACTTACATTTTGATTGAGGGCATACACTTTGATTTATTAATCTGTGTAAAATGTTTTTTTCTTTCTTTTTTTTCTTTTTTTACTGTGACCTTGAGTATATGGTAGGCAATTGGAATTCTGCAGTGGCTCAGCTGAATAATAAAGATTAATTCTCAGAGATTATGCTCTTGCCATGCTGAGTGAGACACATGAGAGAATGCCGAAATGCAGACGGACCGTGCATATGCTATAACCGATCTGATGCTTTCACGTTAAGTAGTAGACAAGCATTAAACAATGCACTATTACAAAATGAAGTGAATGAGCAAATTGCAGAGGATTTTTCCTTCATTACACTAATTATGATTACAATTGTAGTGTACACAGTTTGAATAAATTGCCCATTCTCTGTTTCACTGTTTTACTTCTGACTAATGTAGCCTGACGGAAAAATACATAAAGGAATTTGGTTTGCCAGTGTATTGAACAGTGTATCTCCTCACATTTCTTTGTTTAACGTTGCCAAAGCATGCCGCTTACAATACAGCTCGCACATGGCTTTGTTTTGCTGAGATAAAAACAAACATCCCAATTGTTTACAGTCATTTTTACACCAGGGAACTCTATCATAATCGTCATTGTATACTGCATTACACAATTAGTACTTTGGAGTCAAACTTGTCTGAGGAGCAATTGCCTGGATCAACCTGTCCACTGTAATGAGACTGGCTGAAAACTGCCTGCACCACTGGTTTCCTGCAGCTCAGCTGTCCCTTGTGATATCTATCTCCTGAGTCTGGTCTGGCTTGTCAATCTGGGCTGGAGGGAGACACTGCCTCTGCTGATCACATCTGCTCAGAGAGCTGCTTTCAGCAGCATGAATGGTCATGGTAAACTGTGCTTCTGTCATCACAACCAGACAGTCAATTTAAATTGCACCACACAACTTCTCCTCCACCAGCATTTCACTGCTATTATGGGTAAATAACTGTACATCCTGTATTTTAGGGGGTGGCTGAGCTTTGACAGATTTAGCATTAGGAAAATAATTTGATTTAGTATGTATTAAAATCTCTTCTAATGTGAAATATATCACAACAATCCATCTATTCAAATTATTGTTTGTGTACTATAGCTTGGTTTATTAAACCAGTAATGATCTCTAGCACCACTCACTCACCTTGCTATATTGAGCAGGACCTGTCAGAGTCTGTCCATCCCAGGAGATGAGTAACAGGAATACAGCTGAGCTGCTGGGTGCCAAAAAGTGAAATGTAAAAGTGATTTCCATTAAGGTAAAAATGCACTTTAAAACATAGTTTATATTACCACTATAAACTTGGACGGTGAAATTTAGGCTTGTGTCTGGGACCATATTTCTTCTAAAAACAGATGAAAGCCAGCCAATACTTCAATTTGTCATCAAAGCAGAACTGTCCATGTCTGCCCCATTAACACTGAATAAGAGTGTTATTCATGGTGACGTTCAGGGGAGACAGTGATATTCTCTAGTTGAGCATTGGTATGAAATTAAACTCATTAATGTGTAGAGGCTATGGGAAGTATCCCCATGAGTCCACACAGTCACCTCCTGGTTGATTGAGCAGCTTGCTTCTGTTCACACTGTCTTTGATTAGTGTCTGTTGGTTTTGACCTTTAGAAAACAATAGCCCATGCTTATGTGTGTGTATTTACTGCTTTGCCTGACATCTTAAGAATAACAAAGGAGTTTTGAGGGGGGATTATGACTAAATGATGACCTGTCAACTACCATCCTTTGATCAACCCCGAGGCATTCACAATAAATGAACTGGAGTGAGGATGAAAAGTGTTGTTTTAAGTCAAAAATGAAATTGGCTGAACATTGCACGGCATTGCACTCAAAATGGGAAAAGTGATTTAATGGCTTGTAAAGTATATCACACTGCAGGTGTCAGCCCAGTCAACAAAGCCCACCAAACATTCTCCACCGAGCTGATGAGCCCTGAAAAAAACACCATCAGGGTACCTCCCTGTGCGGAGAGGAGGCCACCTGTGGTCTCGTACAGATGTGCATTGGAAGGGAGCTACCTCACACACCCCCCAGTGAGTAGTGGGATGTATTAATGGGGTAATCTCTGGTGTACATCTCTGAGGGAGCTAGTGAGGAACACCACTAAGAATCCCTATTCCTCCCTCCTGGGGCCTTTGCAGGTGTGCTAATACGATATCGGAGCTGTCTGAAAAACTTACACCGCAGAACGATGACTAGTGAGATGAATTAGAGAAGTCCCTCCTCTCTCTTTAATGACAAGCCCTCCTCTCCATTTCTCAGCTCTCCAATCATGCAGACAACTCGCCACGGCTTTGCTCCAGCCAGGTCCCCAGCATGAGGATGACCCATCAGTCTGCCGCATGTTACACGAGCCAATCTGCTGGGATGATAAATGATAACCAGGAGCTCGGTGCTGCTGGCCCTGTCAGAGGAGATTTCGGATGGGAGGGATGATGGGGTTGCCACACCGAAGCGTGGTGTGGGCTCACAGCAGGTACAGAGCAGAGGATCCAGTGCCACCAATTAATGTTTGTCTTACTTCACCCCGGATAACCAGAGCACACCGTACACCATGCAGGCAAAGCTCTGCCCCAGCAAATAACAGCCGAGCAAATGTGCAGTACTCCAGGGAGCACGAGGAAAGATGCAGGGTATTATGTGAATGGGAAACAACTGACAACAATAATTAGTCTGGTGTTCCTTTGGGAATCATCACCTGGGAAAAGGAACTTTGAACACCAAGCAGAATAGAGAAACAATTTTACTCCTTTTCCAACACTGGTTGTATGTAAAGAATTCCTATGAAGACCCTTTAAATGAGTCAAATATTGATCAAAAGGAGATGTGTGACCCTAAAAAAAACAACACACTTTAACGGGAAGATCAATTTGACCACTATGAAATCTCACAGTAGCAAATTTTCATCTTCCTCTCCATCAACCTGCATGGCATCCTTCCTGCCCTCTGCCATGTCTGCATCACTCCAGCAGGCCTGTGTAAATATCTGCCATCTGGAAATCTCTTTAACAGCAGAGGGTGCCAAAGCTTTTCAGTTTTACACTTCCCAGACCCACTGAAGCTCACTGCCTTTAGAGCTCCACATTTAGGCACGACATTATGTTTCTGCTTCACAATTTAAAGAAATACAATTGCTACCAAGTCAACTAACGTAACGGGAGGAGGGGCCTAATATACAGCCATAAGACTGGCCTGGCCTCCTTCACATTGTCAGGCAAACTGTAAACACAACATTACATAATCTCTGTGAGCTGCTCTCTATCAGCATATTTCATTAGTTTCACTCCCAGGTGCTTTAAAAGCTGACTGTCTACTTTATGGAATTTTGTTTTGTTCTCCAGGAGCCAAGCAATACAAATCAAATATCAAACATGATGCAGATAATTAGTTTCTTTCTTTCTCATAGCTATTCCTTATAATTAGAGCTCATTTCGAAATCAACAGTTTACCGAGCCAAAACAACAGTGTCATGTGCTGTTAAGAACACAGACTATCTCTACTGAGCAACCTTTTGTTACTCAAAATGTAGCTGCTGTGAAAAAACACCGTTCCACCACACTGCGGTGAAGTGAAATGAGTTACTACTGTACAGGGTGCCTGTTCTGTATGTGCATCTGATTCAGGAGTGAATCTTTCCCACCATCTGTTATGAGATAGGCAGAGAAATAAAGAGACCAAACGCATGTGACAGGATATATGTTCTGACTGCGTGGAAATAAAGGAATAATGCCTGCTAATGTTTCGTTTGTAGTTAAAGTTACAGAAGGCTCATGGCACACTTACTGCCACTTCACCATTTTTTCTCTCACATAAAAAAAATCCAGGATGCTAATTGTTTGTTTTGAGGCCATCACAGTGCCACGGTGCTTCTGCATCTGCTCACATCTTGTTTGTTTTCACAGTGCTGCAGCTCAGGTGAGTAACATTATCTCCTGATGGTGCATCCCATCATCCGGGGGGGGGCCCTCTCGCTGAACCGACTGTAAGTTAATTCTGTCGGTTGGAATGAGCGTCTTTCTGACATTTAAAACCACAGGGAGCCCTTGATATGTTGGCAGCGAGAATAGAGTGCATGCAACATGAAAGTATTGAGAGATATACTGTATAGCAGCATAATCTGAAGATTGTCTCAGAAATCTTTAGTTTCAAGTGCCAAATGAGCTTGCGAAGCAGAAGGCTGGCCGGCACTGCAAGTGACAGATGTCTGATATGTTTGGCATGGATTAGCTAAAAGCTTATTTCTGCACTTTCTCTGTCACTAGAGCTCAGACTCCTCAGACAATTCACCAATTTCCAAATTATGTGCAGGCTGTGAGGCATCCAAGCAACAGAAATGGAGGTTGTCCAAGTTGTGCATCTACCCTTAAAAAAAGAGTCAGCTGATTGCATTTCAAGGTCATAGAGAGATAGTACAAATAATCTGCAATACTGCAAGCTATTTAACCAGTGTGTTATCTTTCTAATTATAAATAGCGGTGGGGGAAAAAATGTAAAAACACCTGTAAAAAGACCCCTGATTGACACCCAGTCTCTTCTTTGTATGTCACTAATATTGATGAATGTCAGATTATTGATCTTATCACTCAAATGGGCCTGTGGTAGGACATAACTGTATAAATATTAGCATTTGACCAATTTATTTTTTCTCAGCAAAGTCAAACGTGGACTGATAAATCCCTTTCCACTAATGCAGAGTAAAAAGCTCTATCCACCTCACATAATGTTCCATCCAGCATCGCCCACAGTGATGGCCAGTCAAATTGGATTAAGCTGAGGTGGCTTGGGGCTTCTCTGCAGCTGCTGCTGTTTGATATGGGGTTTAGGTGTGCTGCAAGTGTTAACTTGGCTAGACTTAAAAGACTTGCAGAGACACATTTAATATTTTATATGAAACTACAGACTATGATGCCAGTGAGTCATTGGCCTTACAAAAAAGGGGGAACGTTATAATATGTGATGATTATTTAGGCCTCCAACATCAGTCTGTCAACTAAGGACAGTGATGAAATTAATTGCAGTTTGGTTTTTTATGAATCATTAGTGCATATCACAGTTTATTTATAGGCACAAACAAACAGAAATGACAACAATGACATAATCAACCTAAAATATAGCAAAGTGTATGATTTAATGGTGCTTTCACATTAATGTCCCTTCATTTTTCATTATAAATTGAATGTTAGATGGTTTAGTGGTAGAGTATGAATCTGACCAATATTAGCACAGGGATATAATTCAGCCAATCACATGAGATTCATTGTGATGGAGGACATATGTTATCCTTAGTCTGGATTTCATCAGAAGAAAACAAGCCATGTGGCCTTAACCATGACCAGAACGTGATGCCACTGCCAAAGAGCCTTAAGGTACAGAGCCACAAGTGCAAGTAGGAGCTTTCAACACAAAAACATGAGCATAGGTTGTTATTTGTTGTTGTTGCTTAAAATTATCTATATTAGTCATCTGAGAAACCAATCTTGTCTTAGACATCAAGTTGAAACATGTTTTGAAGGAAACAGAATGCTGAATAGATTATGTTTTCTATCATAATGAAGAACTGCTGTTAATTAACGTGCAACATAATTCACAAGAATGAATGGATTAGTGAAATGTTCAGATGTAACTGTAGTGCCACCAGCACGTTAAAGTTTTTTATATGATGTTAAAGCACTGGCAGTTAGTGGTCTTGGTTTAAAATTTACAATGACTGGAGAGTCAACATGTTCATCAATATTTAACTAACCACAACCTGTTCTTAGCCTTTACCAAAGTGGTTTTCTTGTCTAAACCCTTAGACTTACTCACCAAACATAGGCAGATCTAGGCTTGCCATTGGCTGCACATTTCTCACAGCTTTCTCGACTCATTCTACAGTTTGTTTGTTACCATTTTTAAAAATCCCCTTTGCTAAAGGGAAACAACATCAACCTCCAGGCTAAGAAAGTACATGCTGAAAACTTCAGGTTTGGCTAAGGATTTGGTTTGTGCAGTAAGTCAGCACCTACAAGTTTTTTTTCTGAACAATGAATTATCTATTTTATTGGCAGGGTTAGCCTCACAGCGTGAAAAAGTTCCACCAAAACTATTCTCCCGATATGATTTTAACGGTACACCACTGCTGCATTGTTCTCTTAGCTCTGCCCAGTACATGCATGATTGGTTTAAAGAAATATAAACAAGACAGAGCAGATTTTCAGCCTTCAGCAGAATGACAATGAGGTGCAGGTAGCCCATTCTGCAGATTGGTCTGACTAAACCAAATAGAAATGGGACTCAAGAGCAAAACTCAGGTTCTATCCAGCACGACCGCCTTACAGTGCCTCTCGTGTAGCACATGAATATAGCAGGTAATTAGTTGTTTTTTTTTTAAATTAATGTGACCAACAGCAGAACTGGGAAAGCAATTTATAAATAATTGTACTTTTTTATGAAGCAAAAAAATCATTGATTATTGATTGGGTTTCCAAAGTATTTGGGCAACAATCAAGGTCTTTCTGAAACCATGAACCAATTAATTCAGTCGTGCATATTTAACCAGATGTCAACAATTGGGAGACTCGTAATACTTTCTGTTATGGTCAAGTGGATCTTTGGATTGCAATGACTTATTTTGTAAATGTGGTATAAAGACTTGTATGGTAGCTGGGTCCTGTTTCCCAAAATACAAACCCAGTCTACAGTCAGTTTGCTTGATTGACCATTGTCTCTATATTTGTGGTTGCTGTTTGTTCAGCCTACATCCTCCCTTGGATTGTGTTTTCTTGGTCCAAATGTAGATTTGCTTAAGCAGTTGACAAAGAAGGCAAGCTCTAAAACAAACAATTCTTGGTCACAAACTGTGTGATATTTCTGATTAGTTCAGGGATGAGATGTAAACACAGATGTAATCATACAAAATGTGTAATATTGCATATTTATACAACTTATTATAAAATATATGGGATACTGGCCAGGATACTGCTGCAAATCCGCCCTCTGACTCACATTTGTGCTAAATCACTTGTAAATATTAGTCCTGCATTTCAAACATGTAAAGTCTGCTCAGTCCAGTTTCAAACATCTCGGTAGGGTTATGGGATGGGAAAATGCGGTCAGTAAAACAGTGTGTAATAGCAAAAGTGGATATAAATTGTATGTAAACTCTTATGCAAACCTAAACATGTGGTCAAAAATAACAAATCTGTAGTATAATTATGTTCTCAAGTACCTATGCACACGTTTTGCTTAAATACATTTGTATCTTAACAAATTGAATAAATCATTTTTGTTGTCATCATGGCAGTATTTCACTTTTTTCAAAAGGAAAACAGTAGCCTTTAGGGTGTTATATTGTATCTTTTTCATTGTTCTGAAAAGCCATTTTTTTCAGGATATCATATTTCCTACAAAGGCTGTCTGCTTTCTTTGATATGGTAACCTTACTCAAGTATTTCTTTGTTTGTTTGTTTGTTTTTGTTTGGGTAGACATGTGACATCCCTCCCTATACTAAATATTTGAACAAGCATAGCGTTCACAGATATGTTTTCAGTGGGTTCCCAACACAAATAATATTTTTCACCCTGTTATAGGTGTGTTCAAACCAGATAATTTATTAAAATTAATTCAAAATTTTAAAAAACAATAATAACAATGATAAGAAATACTGTACTGTATTATGATACACTCATAGAACTAGTGGTGCCTTTTTTAATAATAACACAAGTAGGAGAGGATATGTTTATTTTTCTACTGACTCTTTGGAGTATTCATGCATGTCTAGTGAATTTGCCGGAAGCTTCTTTTGACATACAGACTTAATTAGAGTTCAATAAGTTGGAAAGATTGAACTTTTTTTTTATGTAATCTTTCTCTCTTCTAATGTCTCCCTGTTCTCACAAGACGGTTTCAGGTTTCTGCAATAAAATCATAATGAAATTCTTGGGCTTGTCAGTGGTAAAAATGTCTGTGCTGACAGTAGACATGAAAGAGAATGAAGATGGGGGGCCTAAAAATGGGAATATAAAGAGAGAAAATGAGAGTTGACATTGCCATGGGAACGGCTGCATCTTGTGCATCCAAAGAGTGAGCCGCTGTGGAAAGGAGCGGGGCATCTGACCACAGAGATTTTGTGATATTGTAATAGAGCCCTGACCTAACTCTGCCTGCAATGGAGTGCTGGGGAATAGAGCTATATTCTATATTAAGTTAACATATTACTTAGGTTGTTGTAGAGGAAAAGAAATGTTGAGGGTGAGGCTTTAAATGTGAAAACACAAAATGTACATTCACTTATGGCTGCTTGCCTCTACCACAAGATGATGCCAGTATCAGTCATAAAACAAAAGGCTATTATTGCTTGATACAACCCTGTCTCTGGAAACTGCAGCTAAATTTTGTTTATAGACAACTACTCTGCAACAGCAAATATGTTTTAAGAGAAGCATAATTGCAGCCACATAGGAAATGTTATTTGACATATTTGGCAAGTTGTAGATATGTTGGTAATAAACCAATAATAACAATAATAATAATAATAACTTTATTTGTATAGCGCCCTTCACACAAGGTTTGCAGCTCAAAGCGCTTTACAAGAAGGAAACATCCACAATACTACAAGGTAACACCTAAAACACTTAAAACATTAACAAGAAAGACTTATATGCCTTGCCAACACTACCACAAACGGCACTACCATCACCTACCCCTGCCTCACACCAACTGCACCAAGAAAAGTGGGGTGGGGATATAGACCCTGGTTCAGGTAGGGGGTAGAAAGTATAGAGGGTGCTGAAGGTGGAGGCCTAACTGCCTCGTCTGACGTTTCCCTCACTATCCTCCTCAGCTTCTGCCCCTAAGTCTGCACATCTAAGTAAGTTTAAAGGCTAACATAAAAAGATATGTTTTAAGCTTTCTTTTAAAAAGATCTAGAGAGTTGGCTTCCATGATGTCTAGAGGTATTGCGTTCCATAGCTTTGGGGTGTAGTTAACAAAGGCTGCATCACCGATTTTCCTCAATAGGACATCATATCCAGTCCATACACGTCCAATCACTGTAATATCCACTTGCAGTGATTAAATCATTTTTATCAATCTAGGTATGGCTTCCTACAGTGTCATTATGAGACACAATATATTTATTTACATTTAGGCAAAACCAGGCTTTTCCCTTAACTTTATTCAAAGTGCTTTTATCTCTTGCACCTAAACACAGAACAAAGTCTGAATATAAACCCCAGTTAGTGTGGCCACCTCTTGGTAACCGCAGGGTGCAATTCATAAATGTAGTGCATTCATTCAAGGAGACATTACCTAGGAATATGATACGGGTAAAAATTCATAGCCACTACAACATCATTTTCAAAAGAAATTGAGTGATACATTAATTTAATTATTAGGAAACAGGGTTGACTGATAAGTCAGTTTCAAAGTGGTATTCTTCTTGCTAAGCGCTGCACCTGAGCATTCATTTATAGCAATATTAATTTGTTTTGGGTCACTTTGACAGGATGGCATCGAAAATTAACAATAAAAACCACAACAACTGCACTCAGACATGTGCCACTCTTCCACTAGGAATCTATGACCTGCTTGCGAGAGTTGTGCACTACACCCTCACCTGTGTGAAGCAATTCGATAAATCATGAGGAAAACAGAAGCAGGGTGAACAATATACATGCTACTCAAAGGTATTCAACCAGTGAAATGCTCTGAAGGCTGAGTTCCCAACTTTGAAAGGCATCCAAGACTGGAAATGTGAGTGAGCTAGCTCTACAATTCAGGTGGAATCATCCAGACCTCATCGACTCGTGCAAGATTTTCAAGGATTTGAGATGGGACAGATGAACAGGCTCAAGCTTATGGAGGTCTGATTTTATGGTTTTTGTTTTTAAGACAAAAAACTGACAAGGTAAAAAATCGTCTGAGAGACATTGGAGCACTCTCTGTTCTACCTTTTTATGATAACTCATCATAGGAGTTCCACAGTGTTTGCTATGGACAGATTGTGCTGAGAATACTACCCACTGCATAGTGCACAGTGTTAAACATTGGATACTTTGTGTGCGGCTCATTCCTATGAGCTGTATTATCCCTAAGCCGAGTTCTGCAGAGCTTTTATAGTGCATATTACAATCCCCCAAAGTACTGTGAACTGGTCAAATTAAATCACAAATCAACAATGTTTCTATAGAATTTTTGTGTAATTTCTATGCGCAAAGTATAGTAATCTGCAAAGAGCTGGGCTCTGAGCCAAGTCCACTGGGAGTAATTAAATGCATCTAAGAAACCATGTGATCTTGTATCAAAGACTATTTCTCCATACATTTTACATAATATAGTATCCTGTGCTCCTACCTCAAAGAGAAGTTACAAATTTGAGTATCCTTTCAGGCATTCATAAATAAAACTTCAGTGGAGACTATCAGCATCACAGAAAATCCCTGTATGTCACTGATAAGGCCTCCCTGTGATATAGATCAGAAGGGCATTTGAGTCTGGTGGATCAATAACTGCAGATGTTCGGCCTGCACACAACCGGCAATCTTTAAGATGGGGGCTTACTATGGCACGATTGACAAATTAGGTCTGCAGAGCCTAATGACTAAAAGATAATAGGATAAAAGATGACCACAGGCTTACTTAATCTATAGCTATAATTTATTATTCACTGTCAAATTCTCAACAAATAATAAAACCAGCATTTAACGGTGAAAATTGTATAGTTCAAGTTCATGCATATGTAGATAAAGTGACATCATGTCTAGATATTTCAAGCAGAGTTTAATTTGAATTCAGAAAGTCATTCATTGATTGAAATGTCAGGTTCCCACAGTTCCACTGGCTTGCATCTACGCTGACCATTCTGCAACAATCATACAGAATGAAGTCAACGATTGACTGGACGAAAATAAAGATTTCTCCGCCCTCACCAGACAGTAGACTGAAACTCAGCTCGACTACAGGACGCTTTACTAGACTACAAAAATGTGTATAAAGACAAAACATGAACGACTGATCTGTCATTATACTTAATGCAAAAGTTTCCAAGCTTAATGAAAATTATGTATATCTATGGGGTTGTGGTACATTGAAGTTTGTGAATTTACACTTATACTTTCTTATACCTACATGGATTTCTTTCTCACAAAGGTAGTGTTTCCAAAGTTCCTAATTCTAAAGGTGATGGAATGAAATTTTATTTTACCTACTTACTTACACTAGAGCAATTTTCTGTAGAAGAGATATTCTCAAGGACTATAACCCTTAACCATTTCGAATCCACAAAGTGTATAAAATCCAAAAATCTATTTTTAAACAATCCACAAGGAGCAAAAAGACATAATAGCAGGCTATTCAACTGGAGTGTGTGCTGGACACAAACAGGCGTCTATGTGGGCAGATATGTTTGTTCAAAGCTCTATGCATTGTTCCCCTCCGATGTGAAAGTCCAACCACCTATAACTCTACTCATTTTATGCACCAGTAGACAGAAGGTCAAGCAGGATTTCATGTTTTTGACACATATATGCCAATCATTATCATAATCATTATAAGTTCAAAGGTGAGTTTTACTGCAGTGTATTATATTTGGAGTAGCAATAGAAAAAAATATTAGCATGGGAGAGAATCATTTTAAATTTATACATTTTCTAGTGAATTTATGTTATAATAACAGTGAAAGTGGTCAAAATGTGATCATAGGTGGATTTTCTGTATATGATGCCAAACATAAAAGAAGTTACACATGTTTCACAGCAGGCTACATCATTTGTTCTCAGCATCTATTCAAACTAAATCAAAATAAAAGAAACTATCAGTAATGCTGTGGGCTACACAACAGATGTACAGGCAAGAAATACAATGGTTCATGCTTGTTTTGTTACTGCAGAATGCCTAAAATCTGTTTCTCATTAAGAGCAAAAATTGCACTCTCAGTAACTTTATATATAGAAAGTAAACAAGTTGTGATCAAGAAGTTCATATTGCACCTAGAAAAAGCAAAAACTGTACATAATTTTAATGTAGCTGCCATCCTATTCCAATTCCTACTTCCAGCTCTCCTGTCATGTTCAGAAGGCTCCCTGGAAGTGCTGTTCTGTAACACGTGTCAGACACCATCTGCGATGCGCACGGGGTCTCCTTCACTGTATTAAAACCCTTCAACTTGAATTTCATTTTGGGGAAGACGAAGAAGTTGCAAGGAGGTGGGGAGAAGCGATTGTGTTGCCAAAAAATCCTTGTGTGTTTTGAACACATTGTCAGCAGGCACATTCTCATGATGGAGCACCCAGTTGCCATCGCTCCACAGTTCAGGTCGTTAGCACTAAATGTTCTCCCTCAGATGAATCGGGACGCTACGGTAGAACTCTATGTTTTGACCCTGGTGAATGAATTCATGGTGCACAACCCTGTGAATGTTGTTGAAAATGACGAGCCTACTGTTGGTGCACTCCTGACCTGACCATCGGTCTTGGACACTGCAGGATCTTCCACTGTTAAGACTGATGTTTGGTCTCTGGGTCGTAGCCGTGGACCCAACTCTCGTCACCAGTGATGATCCTTAGCATAAGATTGGGTGATTTCAGGCCCGTTGACTGTGATGCTCACAGACTTTGACACGTTGGTGGCGAAATTGCAAATAGCCACCTGCAAGCGATCACAAACACGCGTGTAAAACAGGTCGCGATGTCAATTGCATGATTGTGCTGTGATCAGGAACAGCCTTGCAATTGCCTGACAGCACTTTGTAAATTCAGAGTAAAACATTGTGATCACTGAATGTCAGTAGTATTGTGTCATCAAGTCCATCCACCCTGCAGGCTGTGATAAAAACACAAACTATGTCATTTTCCAAAGGTTTTTTAAGGTGGCACATTTACATGAGCAGCTGTCTACTGCCACTATGATGAATGTAGGATTTGTTTAGCTTAATTTCTGATGCATCAAATATGGTAGAGTTGCAGTTGAGAACTTCTTGAACAGTGAATACTTCTTTAGGACACATCAGCACACCCCACAGGATACATATAAAGCACCTGTGCAGGAGTGAATTCACTGATTGTTTGATCTCCACTTCAGTCAGGGTGTAGTGTGACATTCCATACTACTTTAAACATAATCTGTATGTATGTGTGTGGGTTATCACATATGTCAGCTTACCTGTTGGGGTTTGGGCGTCTGTCTGCAGGCAGCCTCAATGGATTGCTGTTTCCTGTTCAGATTTCGTTAGATCTATTCCTTTGTCTCTCCAGCTCCTGTGGCTGTAATCCCAAATAGCAGCATATTGCTTGCGGCTCGTAAATTGACACGCTTGATGAGGCCCCGTGCTGAGCGCAGTCTTAACGTCGGGAACAGCGAGAAGAAACTCTGTTCCAGTCCAGTCCAGCCGGCATCGCGACTGTGATCCCCCAAACCCGGTCGGCTAAACAGCAGGTGAGGGAAATTTCCTCCGGGCGTGTCATCTCTCCACCGACGCCTGAATGCCGCCGAAGCGTATTGCTGTGTTGCGCAGCTAACGCGCTCAGCGGTAGTCCTTGTTGAGCACAGTTTTGGCTAGCAGCAGAAAGTTTGCTCTGTTCCAGCCTAACTTTCACGTTGGCTAACAGCACCTGTCTCCTCTCTTGCTCTCTCTTCTCTAACATGTCTCTGAGTCCCATGTCGCCTCCTTGACTTTGGCAACGTACTTCACAAAGTTAACTTAGCATGAAGCTAACTGAGTTCCCACAAAGTTGGTTGTAAACAAGGACGTGAGCACCTCCGTTTTTGCCAGTCCCCGCCCCCTGAAAAGGTGTGACAGTGACCGTGTCCAAAATAGTCCACTCACTCACTCCCTACTCCCTATCTAGGAACCACTATATAGTTAACTATGTAGTGAACTATGTAGGAAGCACCTCAAACACTACTATTAATTACGTTGCTTGCTAGCTGTGATTTGTGCTGTAGCAGCACACTACAAACACATCCAATTCAAAGTTTATTACATGACTAAGAAAGGGTAAAATCTAATTCAACAATACAACCTTAACGGGAAATTAATTGCATTTTAATGACAAGTTTCCGCGTTCTCATTCCTCTCCTTAGCATTCTCCTTCTTGTGCAATGCATGATGATATTGCTTGGTTAGTGACAATCGGCTGTACACTATTTTTCATGGTGCATTGTGGGATATTTTGAGTCCACTACATAGGGGCTGTGTCCGAAATCATTCACTATACCCGATGCCCACTATAGTGTGTTCGCCATTTTGTAGTGCTGTCCGAATGTTAAGTTACAATTGTTACACCTTATATAGTGCACTCAACATATCCCACAATGCACCGTGAAAACACCTGAATGCCCCTGGAGCATACTGCTTGCGGTAGCCAGCTAACACCCTTAGTGGTAGTTCATGACAGTGCAGACTGGGACAGCTGACAGTGGGCGTCTACCCCCTCCCTCAGCTGGTCTGCATGAGCTTAGAGGAGTGATGCCACTGTCATGTGGCTATCCTCTTGGAACACATGCAAGGCTCTGGGCAGCAGTTTGACATTATAAAGTTTGGTCTCTGGCAGCCCCAGGTTTCTGAGCTTGGTTCTGGACTTCAGGAGGGCAACTAATTCCCTGACTCCAGAAAGGCCACCTCAGCCTCTTCCAGCTACATTCACATTTTTACATTTACATTTTTTGAATTTGAATTCTTAGGCCAACTAGGGACTTTGTCTTTGCTTAAGGGCCTAATGGCAGCCATGATGCAAAACATCTTTCTCCCCCTCCTTTGCATGTAGCCTGGTCTTCACAGATGCTTCCCCAGTAGACCGAAGCATGGTCTATACAGTATGTCACAAAAGTGAGTATACCCCTCACATTTTTGCAAATATTTTATTATATCTTTTCATAGGACAACACTGAAGAAATGACACTTTGCTACAATGTAAAGTAGTCAGTGTACAGCTTGTGTAACAGTGAAAATTTACTGTCCCCTCAAAATAACTCAATACACAGCCAATAATGTCTAAACTGCTGGCAACAAAAGTGAATACACCCCTGAGTAAAAATGTCCAAATTGGGCCCAGTTCACCATTTTCCCTCTCCGATGTCATGTGACTCATTAGTGTTACAAGGTCTCAGGTGTGAATGGGTAGCAGGTGTGTTAAATTTGGTGTTATCGCTCTCACACCCCTCATACTGGTCACTGGAAGTTAAACATGGCACCTCATGGCAAAGAACTCTCTGAAGATCTGAAAAAAATAATTGTTGCTCTACATAAAGATGGTCTAGGCTATAAGAAGATTGCCAACACCCTGAAACTGAGCAGCACAGGTGGCCAAGACCATACAGCGGTTTGGAAGGACAGGTTCCACTCAGAACAGGCCTCGCCATGGTCGTCCAAGAAGTTGAGTGCACGTGATCAGCGTCATATCCAGAGGTTGGCTCTGGAAAATAGACGATGAGTGCTGCCAGCATTGCTGCAGAGGTTGAAGGGGTGGGGGGTCAGCCTGTCAGTGCTCAGACCATACGCCGCACACTGCATCAAATTGGTCTGCATGGCTGTCATCCCAGAAGGAAGCCTCTTCTAAAGATGATGCACAAGAAAGCCCGCAAACAGTTTGCTGAAGACAAGCAGACTAAGGACATGAATTACTGGAACCGTGTCTTGTGGTCTGATGAGACCAAGATAAATTTATTTGGTTCAGATGGTGTCAAGCGTGTGTGGCGGAAAC
>OMNN01083371.1:0-10688 GCA_900302755.1 Chromis chromis | reverse complement strand
ATAATGTATAAATACAGTATAAAAATAAAAACATGCATTCATTTATAATACTAGTTCTTTCCTTACATACATGGTCAAAGTGTTTTCCTCCAAATTGTTTCATTAATATAAACTATTTTTAAAATGTTCTACTTAGCCTCTGACACAGCAAACTCTCTTTCTGTAGAGCAACGTACCACCTGCAGCACTATTTGATTGATTAAATGTCACAAGTAATATCAACGGTAAATGATAAATGTTGAAAAGTTCTCGTTGAATGAAATATACAGTATGTAAAGGATAAATACACAAAGGCACATCAACAAAGTTTTGTGTTGGAGTTTGTGGAGTTTATGTGAAATTTGGACACCAAAGTTTTCATTTTTACATCAAATGTCTGTAATATCTGTTATTGGTCTTTTCAAAAAGATGTACAAAACCCCCAGAACCCATATGTCCTTTTTATTAGAAGCAGATAGTAGCTGTGCACAGTCAGAGTGAATATCTGCACAGCGACTGCTTCTCCCTCTGATGAATCCCCTCTTGATGCCAGGCCATTAGTTGCAGCACCTCGTTCCAGATCTGGTCTAAATGTCGTCTTCTTTAGCCCAGAGTTGGCCGATGCTCACAGACGGCTTTCTGTACAGCAGTGGCAGACAAACGGTCGTCCATGAGCCATTCACAGCGCTCCAATAAAAAATATTTCTGCAGAGAGAAACGGAGCCGGAGCACGCTGCTCAATTCACAGCTTTGGATGAAGACGCAGTAGCATTGAGACATTAGACTGTTTGCACAATAAGAGGCTGTGAATTAAGCCGTGTACTCTAGCCGGCTTTTTCTTCTCTGGAAATTTACTGTCCTTGAGCTGAGACGCACCTGTTTCAGCCGCAGAAGAACCCTGTTTGGACAAAAAACAAACTACATTACCAACCGCTTTTGTCTAATATCAAAGAAATCTCCTGTGGGTAGCAGCACAAACACAAATCATGTGTTAATCCCACTAAACGCGACCTTGTTACATCTAATATGTGCTGTATATACAAACAGAAATGGTGTACAGATGAAACACTTTTTAGAAGAAAGCAACAACAGCAGAACTTTCACTCATCCATAAATGAAACAGATCAATGTTTAGTGAGTGTAGATAATCCTTCAATTAGATTTCAAGTCTTTCAGTGTAACTCCAAACTTAGATTTCAGTATTTCCTGACAAACAATATCTGTAAGCCCTTAGATACAATCCCAAACATGCAGATTAAATATCAGTTTTATTTAAACGGAAAAATAATACAGCACCTACAAAACTATGTTGGCTCACCCCTGAACAAGGCTAAAAAAATGTTTGTGTGACTAAATATTAAATGCATTCGATGTATCATGAGTCACTTCTTTAATTATCATGACATTTCTGCAGTTAAACTAATAGAACTGAGAGCTGTGGACCTCAGGGGAAGCAGCTCGCTGACATTAATGTGCATCTCTGCCCACATGAGTATTATTAAACAGGCCCTTGTCTCTGGTGTGGTATTCTAATAATTCAGAGCAGGGAGCCTGAATGTAGGTGTTGCAGAGTAAAGACGGCAAATATTGAGCAAATATTAACCCTAGACTGCTGCTGTTATTCAGGATGATCACAAATACACACTGGATCGCAGCAGATAGTAACTGAAGGTGTCACTATGTGGTTCTGGCTTAATGATATGAAAATATCAACAAACCACAGTCAGTAGATGACAGTCTAATGATTTCTAGTCATCTTCCCATAGAAAATACACTATAAATTGAATTAATTTCCACAAAAAAGGGTTTAGTGTCTTTCTTTCTTTAGTGCCTTTGTGTAAATCACTTTGTAGCACCAGTTTTAAAAGGTCCCATACAAAGATACTTATGATTATTATACTCAGCATCCTCCTACTATTATATTATAATACGACAGTGGTGACCTAGTGGTTTATGAAGCGAACTTGTAACCGGTGGGTCACCCGTTCAAGTCCCCGGACTGGCAAGAGGTTGAGGTGGGGAAGTGAGAGCGACCGCTTGTCCCAGTCACCACCACTGTGGGCCCTTGAGAAAGGCCCTTCACCCCTGACTGCTCCCCAGGTGCTGCACTGTGGCAGCTCACTGTTCCTAGTATGTATAGTTAAGGTTAACTTTGAATAGGATGGGTCAAAATGCAGAGGAGGAATTTCCCCAAGGGGATCAATAAAGGTTAATAATAATAATAATAATAATGCATTGGTTTTATATAGCACTTTTCTTGACACTCAAAGACGCTTTACATTGCATTATTCATTCACTCCATACTCGATGGTGGTAAGCTACCTATGTAGCCACAGCTGCCCTGGGGTAGACTGACGGAAGCGAGGCTGCCAATCTGCGCCATCGGCCCTTCCGACCACCACCAACCACTCACTCTCACACTGCATTCACCCAGGCTTCCTGGTGTTCCCTCACGGTCTCCCATCCAGGTACTGACCAGGCCCTACCTCGCTTAGCTTCCGAGATCTGACAGGATCAGGCATCCACAAGGCAGTATGACCACGACTATGACCAGGTTAGATTAGATTAGATTAGATTACATTAAAAGATGGTAAACTATATTGTGAATTTTCAACAAGAGGTAGTGCGACAATAAGTCTTTATAAATCAGAGCTGAGCCCCAAAACCTGCCGGTAGGTTTGAAAGGGATGTTTTCTTTTTTTTTAAATCACCAAAATAACACCATTTACCAAAGCCACAAACTGAAGAATTGGCAAAATCGTCATTTTCAACTCTCTGACCGTCCTTAGATGCAACATGCGTGATGTTCTATCAGGAAAAATAAGCTTGAAATTATAATATTTCATTAATATCATTTAATTCGACATGTCTAATCTCAGAAATTTGCCAAAAAAGAACTATTTGCACCAGATTCTGCTCTCCTCAGACCAACTAAGAAGCTGTGACTGACTCAACTCCGACCAACAGTGACGTGACAAGAGTCACACAAATCAAAAATGACCTTGTTTATTGTCAGTCAGGCTCAAATAAAATATCCTTGAGCAATAAAATAAATGCTTTATGGCTCAAAAACGATGTACAGAGGAGCAAATTATCAGCAAGCATTTGGAAGATACATTTATGGTGAAACTACTTTATAGAGTTGATGTGCAGTGTGGTGTGAGAAGTGGCAAGTTTGCAGAGGCTGTAGAAATTTAAATAGATTTAGTCAAATAGCCAATCTATAGCATTTGAAGACCCCAATTGTATCACCTGCGGGCAATTGGAACAATGTTGTACATATTGATTCCGGGGTTTTTTCATTTTTGTAAAATAAATCATTCAAGAAACTCAACTTTACTTTTTTCTCTTTTTTGATGATTGACAGTCTTACAACATTTAACTTTTTTCTCTACTTTTATTCTTGGTTGTGCTGTTTAAATAGAGGTGCAGGACTTTATATTGCAGTGACACGTGAGCTCATAGTGAGTAAAAATGTGACAGGAGCAACAAAATGGCAAGAGATGAAGGTTAACTTCCTAAAGCCATTCGCAAAATCATGTTTTATTTGCTTCACAGCTGTATTAGAGTAGGTTTGTTTTTCTCTTGGTCTTGGCAAAAATCTATCCATGCTGGGAGTTACACAACCAGACAGATACTACTGTAATGTCTGAAACCAGTTGAAACAGGTGCCTGATATATTTTGTTTACTTAATTTGTCTTCAGCATTGACCTTTGTTACCTTCAGACTGAGCCAGACCAGCTGTGTCTCGTTGTTTTTGGGTGTGGTTTCATTTTTAAGAGTATTATTAATGTAATTCTTGGGAACAAAGCCAATAAGTCTATTTCCCCTAAAGCTGTTACTGTAATCTCTTTGTGTTTTAAAATGTTTTCCTTCCAACAACACTAAGTTAATGTCAGACCCTCTAAACCTGTGTATCAATCACTGTCACACCCTGTTAGTGCCTGATGCTTTAATAATCAAGCTCCCACTGACCCACTTCAGCCAGACCGTGTGGTCGAACAAGATATATGATGCGCTCTGCATGGAAACACACCGACACATGCAGCCTTCCCGTCACCTCCGCTGATTTGCTGTCCTTGGCAGACTACCTCTCCAACTCCCTTTTTTCCCTGAGTGTGCAAAAAACGCCGGCCAGCTTGGCTTCAGCATCTTAATCAATACCCACGTAAATAGCTCCATCACTGAATCTCTCCTCGATTGATCGTCTCTGTCTCCGGCAAATAGCCTCTCAACTTTGTTCCACATGAACCCCCTCATTGCGAAGCAGCAACTCACCGCTCCAGCTCAAACACAACTGCTTTTAAATGAGTAGAACTGTATGCAGATATGACCCAGACGGCCCAAATCATTTGAATTTCCTGACATTTGTCTTCGCCGCTGAGGGTTCGTCGCAGTAAATAGGAGTCATTCTGTTTGTCGGCTCCACATTTCAGTTCATTTCCTCCTCGTGTTTATCATCCGGGAGAGAGTCGGACCTTGTTTATTGCCAATGTCTTTCTTAAATATGGATGGAAATTAGTTTGGTGCCTCCTCCTGAAGAATCACCCTCCACTTTCATCTCATTGTCATATTGGATTTTTTTCTTTTCTTGAAAGGATGGATGGCACTTCAACTCCATATCTCCTCAGAATAAAACCGCCCTTCACTGTCATTTATTTTTCAATCCTCCTTATGCTCCTTTAATGCCAGAGCAGATGATTAAGCTTTCTGTCGGGGCTGTAAATATCATCTCCATTCATTTCTGTCCCAAATCCATTTAGTAGCCTCCCCACAGGTCTTTCTTTCATCCCTCCTTTCAACAGGGATCTTCAAGAGCACATGCAGCATCGACGTGCGCTGGTTCCCCTTCGACGTCCAGAAGTGCGAGCTGAAGTTTGGTTCCTGGACGTATGGAGGCTTCGCTCTGGACCTGAAGATGCTGGAGGCGGACATCACCGGCTACATCGCCAACGGAGAGTGGGATCTTGTCGGTAAGTGGGACGATGCAAATGATCCATAGCTTTCCACTGCAATTCCGCCCAAGTTGATTGTGTTGTCTTATGTCTCACAGAGGTTCCGGGGCGAAAGAACGAACGCGTCTACGAGTGCTGCGAGGAGCCGTATCCAGATGTTACCTTCACCGTGGTGATGCGCAGACGGACACTTTACTACGGCCTCAACCTGCTCATCCCCTGCGTCCTGATCTCCACTCTGGCGCTGCTTGTCTTCCTGCTGCCTGCCGACTCCGGAGAGAAGATCTCACTGGGTAAGAGGAACTAGAACACACACACATAAACATCATGATAACAGGGAAGGATCCAAATACAGACACAGACTGGCAGATTAACATACAAAAGAAAAACTTAATTGAAAACAAACTTGGCAGGGGAGTGAACAGAAAGCAGTATTCCCCACTCGTCCTACTGTATTACAACCTGTAGGCCTGACTCACTCGATAAACAAATCCTTAAAGTACTAGAGAAAAAGCTAACGGATTATAATCACTGTAATATTCTTAAAAAACATACAATTTCCTCCATTTAGACAATTTCAGGTAAGTGCAGGTCGGACTAGAGCATCAACTAGAGGTGAACATTAAAGAATCAGGAACCTTTGCAGTGTTTAAAACCAGCCTCAAGGTTTGGCTAAAGTCAGCACAAAATTGTCACCCCCAATAATTACCTTTAATTTATTGTTTTTACAGTTGTTGTTTTTTAATTATCTCACACTGGCGGACTTTTAAGTTTTGTATTGTTTTATGTATTTATTGCTCTGCAGTTGTTGTCTTTTCCTGTACCTGCCTAGGGACAACAGATGCAAATTAGCTGGTAGTTAACTCTGATGCAATTCATTTTAACTGTGTGCTCTCCCTGCAAAAATAAACTAGTCTATTCAGGCAAACTAAAAAGCCCATGTGAATCTAAAAAAGGCAACTAATCCAAACACAATCCGGTAAGAAAACCTGAAATCCAAAATGTAAAACACAAACCTGGAAAACACAAGGAGCACATGGAACGTGCAGAAGGAAAACGGTGGGAGAGCAGAAGAGTAAACGGGACACAAAACAGGAGATCAGTGAACTGGAGTTGGACTGTGAAGCAAGTTTGACATAGTCTGCTTGACAAAAACCAAAACCCCAGTCAGAGATAACAGGTATCATGAATGTGGTTTTCAACTTTCTTTGTTTGTTCAGACTTTCTGCTTCCGAGTGTGTTCACATAAAAGGGGACGCGTCATTTGACTCTTCTTCTGCACTAAATGAACCAATCCTGTGCAGCTGCTTCAGTCAACAGGTTGTTTTAATAGAGAACAACAAGGAATATAAAAATGTTAAAGTGCTGCTATAATTTGAAACAGGAATGTTGGTAGAAAAGTGTTAAACATGTGCTAAAATATTTATTCTACCGATCAATGCAGCCGCTTATTTCTGACCAACAGCTGCACATTAAAGCTGTTAACCTTTAACTTCATACTGTGTATGTCCTATTGTATTGAAAGGCACTCAGGTCTGACACGGTCCCATAATGCAGTAGAATAATCCATTTTCTAATCTGTGTTCTATCAGCTGCAGTAACAGCAGTGTAAATGAAACATAAAAACATATTTATGTTATTTCTGCATCACCAGCTGAATACATGTTGGGTTACATACATACGTAGCTTACCACCATCGAGTATGGAGTGAATGAATACTGCAATGTAAAGTGTCTTTGAGTGTCCAGAAAAGCGCTATATAAAACCAATGCATTATTATTATTATTAATCTTGCTTTGTAGTACAGCCCTCTGGTAGGTATTCCAGCAGAAGGAGGACAAAACTGGAAGAACTGGCAGAAAGCAAAGGAAAAGGCAGGACGACATATATACAGGGAAATAATTGGGAGACACAGGTGATTCACAAGATGCAGGTGAAACAGATCATGGCAATCAAAAGGGTGGGAAACAGACAGAAGCAGGAAGTAAAGACAACAAGAGACACACAATGGCAGGGAAATGACAAAATAAAACAGGAAACAAACAGCACACAGCCCAAGACCATGACTCATCCTGCATATCGAAGTAAAAAGCCGTGCTCTCTCTATTCTGCAGTCGCATTGAGTTTCCAGGCTGTACAATGCTTCGCTCGTTTCCTTTTTGGGAATAATGTTGAAATACTTAACACGTCAGAAGCTGCAGATCAGGGTTTTCAACATTATTCCCTAACGCGTTTGGAAATTTAAATATTAATTGGCTCTCATTAATTATTGTTGAGTGGCCAGAAAAACCAGCAGCCTTTAAGCCCTCGCACTGTAATGCAATCCGGCGCAACTACAAACACAGCTTTTATGACTGTGGTAATTTTTCACTTTAATTGCATCATATTTTAATGTTGTTGTCATACTTTAGTAAATATTTGAAGTAGCTTTCAGTATTAGAACACACAGCTCTTCGCACGTACGTGACTGCACTATTTTAGTTGTGTGACTGGATGTAAACCTGCATTAAAATACACACAGTAATAATGAAAATACACTTTTTTTTCTGTTGCACCTTTTAAAGCTGGAGTTATAAGGTGCTTTACAAAAAAAGGGCAACAATGAAACATTTAAAAGAGACAATAAAACATGAGAAAAGACATTATAAAACAAGTTCATGTCAGTACAGTGTTTTTTAAGCTTTTTTATACTGAGGCTGAGCTGTTCCAACAGTAACAAGGAGCTTATTCCACAGTTATTCAAGTTGAAACAGTAAAAAGCATGTTCTCCTTTTTGTTTTAAGTCTGGACTGTGGAACTTAGCAACTGATTCTTTGATCTGAGGAGTAAAAGTGCAGAATAAGAGATTAAGAAATGTGAGATGTAGAGCAGAGTCAGGCCATGTAGAGATGTAAAAGCAATCAGTATCTTGAACTGAAATCTATAACTGAGTCGGTGTAATTCAACCAGGGCTGGAGTAATGTGTTTGCTGCTGTGTTTAAAACTAACTGCAGCATCGTTTAGGAAGGTGAATAATGGGTTGCAGTCATCCAGGCAGGAGAAAATAAGTGTGTTAGACTTCAGTGAATACAAGTGCCACATTTTTTTTAATTCAACTAAGTGCAGCAGCTCATAAGAAATGAGCCTAAAGGTAAGGAGTTCTTAGTGCCGCCTTAAAAACGGTTTGTTCAGGTCTCAAATGAGGTAACGAGCAAAGTTACTGTGACCAGAAGACATAAACTTTCAAGCTGAAGGTAATAAAGCACCACCACAAAGTAAAGCTTAAAGGTAAGAACAGTAAATATTATATCTGTTTAATATCAGCGTGTTAGCACCCTGACATTTAACTCAAAGTGCAGTCTCATAAACATTGAGCCTCAGTCTGGCCGCCCCCACGTTAATGATAACATGTTATTTCAGGAACAACTGGAGGGAATTTCTTAACATTTGGCAAAAATGTTCACTTGGACTCAAAGATAAACTAGTTCATTTTTAATGGTCAACTCACTGTGACCTCAAATCCATCTCATTCTAGTGAACAAGATACTGCATATAAATACATGCCAACCCAATCAGATGCCCATCTGTATCAGCCAATGAAAAAATCCTGAGAAACTCTGTAGAATCTATAAATAACCACAATTAGATGTTGATTAGATGTTGACGGTCCTTTTTTTTTTTAATTCAACAAAAAATGATGGTCATCTGCATCATCATACCAGAAAAAGATGGTATGATGAGACAGGAGGCAGCGTGACCTTTTACCACATGCACTCACTGGCCACTTTATTAGGTACACCTGTTGCAATCTAATACAACAGCTCTGCCATAAATTCTACTTTTATTGAGCTCCTACGTTTTCATATTTTGTTGACGCTGTCATAAAGGTGATATTTGTACCATATATTTATTATCAAGGTCATAGTGTGTAGTGGGTGTTCATTGTACTGCATTATATTTAAAAGTGTTCTTACTTTTTCCCCCACCACATTCACATAAATGGGTGAGAACACTTTAAAATCTAATGCAGTCCAGTACACCACCACCCACTATGACCTCAGTAATAAACATAAAGTAGAATTATCACTTTTTGACAACATCAACGAAAACTGAAAATGTTTTGCAACACTAGAATTTATGGCAGAACTGTGGCCTTGGACTGCATTACATTTCACATGTGTATTTAATAAAGTGGCCAGGGAGTGTATGTGGATGTTGTTTTGTTTTTTAATAATCTGTATTATTTTATGGATTCGTCCGTAGGCAGTTTGAATGAGGGAAAAATCTATATCATATATGGACATTCTTTTCAAGGTGACGTGTATGCCCAGAGGGGGAATTTCATCACATCCTCAAGGATGAACAGATCAGAATTTGGCCTTCATAGGTCACTGTGACTTCACAAAACATGTTTTTGGTCATAACTCAAGTATCCAGAAGATAATTCTGACAAAATCTTTACATAAATGTCTGATATCGCAAAATGATGAAGTGATTTTATATCCAAAAGGTCAGCTTCACTGTGACATCATCCTGTTCTGCAAAAACACTTTTTCATCCATTATTCAATGTCATAACTCAAACATGGAAGGAGAGGCTGCAACCATATTTCATATTTAGCCGGATACTGAATTGGTGACAATAACCTTGTGTGTTGATCTTCCGTGCTGTCAGGCTGAAGATGTGTGTGAAGAATCCACATTTTACAGTTTGTTGCTTCTTTCCAGCAACATCTCTATATGTAATGACCTCTAAGTGAAGACGACATGTTTCTCACAGAACAATATTCACTGGAATCATACACCAACAAATACATTTAATATCCTTTAAGAATTAAAATGCAGTTAATACCCCTTTTTTTTTTTTTTTTAAAGATTTTTATTTTTGGCCTTTTATGCCTTTATTGGATAGGACAGTGGATAGAGTCAGAAACGGGAGAGAGTGGGGAAGGACATGCTGTAAACACCCGAGGTCGGAATCGAACCCGGGACAGCTGCTATGCCTCTGCACTTGGGTCACGCAACATAGCTATCCGGGCGCCCCCAGTTAATACCCTTTAATGAATTCCCGCAGAGCCTTCACTACATATATGAGTCTGGACAGATATGAAACCTACAACTTGACTGGATGAGACAAACAACCTAATTCTAGTTTTAACATGATTTATCCAGGCAGGAACAGTTTTGTTCTTACTTCAGTTCTTTGACTGAAACCACAGCTGGAACCAAACACTGACCTGCCAATCTGGCTTTTACTGTGATCTAATCCATAGAAAACTGAGAGAATATCACAGTGAGATGTTTTGTGTTCTGTCCAGTACATAAATCCTTGTGTCCATCCATCCATGTACTGCAGAATTTTTAAGACTTCACACTTTAATTGAAATTGTATTAGTTTTTAGTTGTTTTGCAAGTCAACACAGACACAAGCTCCCTTCTTGGCCGCTGCTGCTGCTGCAATGATTCAAATTTGTAATCCGTGTGAATCACACTCATCCCTCTATACATTTTTTACCAGCCCTATCAGATGATTTCAATTTTAAATTGAGTTTGTCAGATGGCCTTTCTGCACCTCTGTGATAAGCAGTGTACCTCTCAATCAGAGTTTCATCAACACAATCTCACACATCATTCTCCCCGACGCTCAGGCAGGCATTGGCAGGTAACGTCTTGTTCAGGTAATATAAAGTGCAGGTATTCTTCTCAGGTCCTTGCAGTACTCGGTGCTGTTGCCACACACGGCTGTGCAGTTTATTTTTTATTTTTTTTGAAGGG
>OMNN01083370.1:0-13261 GCA_900302755.1 Chromis chromis | reverse complement strand
GCCACATATGGCTAACCCTAAAGGAGGTCAGAGGTCACTTGCTGCCCACATTCCTTAAGTTGCAGCGTCTCCACCTCCCCCTGCTACATTTGAAATGTTTTGTTTGAATCTGTCAACTGCACACACACACACACACACACACACACACACACACACACACACACACACATAGACGGACACAGACTGAAACAATGCTCTGTCTGCTGTTGTTGCTGCCCTACATAAAATAAGTAGAATCAAAGGGATCATGGAGGTGGTCCGATGGGGGAGGGAGAATAGGACGGTAGGTGGAGTAAAAAAAGAGTAAAACACCAAACGCTTGGAGGGTGTAGGATTATAAAGAGGGATGGGTAGAAAGAGAATGGGATGAGTGTGCTGTGGGGGTACAGCTGATAGAAAGACCTGAAACAGGAAGGCTTCTTTTCTTGAGCAGATCTTGGCCTTGCTAGCTGAACCCTCTGAACCCTCTGAACCCCAAAACCCGCTGGCCAGAAACACTCCATTTATTAGACCCAGAAATTTTCAAATCAGTTGTCTGATTAACTTTCCGATGGGCCTTGAACATCGGAAATTACTTTATACTATATGTGTTTTTTAAAATAAAAAATAAAACACTTTTAATAAACAGATTAAAATTCTGTTTTAATCTTTAAATTCTATGCTAGTGTACTGGGAAGCCATTGGTGAATCAGCTGCAATTCGAGGGACAAAAGGGTGGTGCAGGCTGTGTTTACACAGAGCAGATAAAAAATACGTTACTTTTCATGCAAAATGCAGTAATAAATGAGCCCCCAGTGAGTTAATATGTGACATCTTTGACAAATGCTTGGGGTTCAGAGGGTTAATACCAAGGATACCGCTTTCTTTTTAAAGAAGCAATAACTAAAATGTAACAGTGGGTCAGGTCAGGCTTGAGCTTCTTCCATTCCCATGCAGACTTCCCCTGTGTGTATGGTACATGTTCCTATTTAAATGATCTATGAGGACTTTAATGTAGTTTTTTCTAATCATTTATTATGAAAGCAGCATTCACAACCTGTGTGCGAATGCGATGGCACACATCTGTAATTGACCACCTGTTTGCGTGTGGCCTAGATTATGCTTTATGAAACACTGTGGAGCGGTTATGTACGATTCCTTTGGGATTCCTAACTGCTAGCTTCTTATTTCAATTGTTTCAAAGCAACACAAAGGGACAGAAAACCCATATGTATCATGTCTTCGAGTTTCTTTGAAGAAATTGGGGGTATAAATAGAAAATGTATGGGGCAAATGAAGTTCAGTAGTCAGCCATAGTACTGAACTTGATTGCTAACTTTTCTTTTTTGAAGACTTTAATTCGGTTAGTATAAATAACAGCTATGGGGGGAATCATAGTTCAGTAGGTAACGTTCGGATGAGTTCTATTATTGTGCCTTTGTGTTTGTCGTATGAGTGTACAGCGGAGCTATACACAGCTTCAGTTTGAGGTTAAATAACACGCGAGTCTCTGTTTGTGTGTGCATGTTAATGTGTTGAAGTAGGTGTGTTTATATATGCGTTTATTTGAGAGGCGTGTATCCCTGTGTACAGACAGGAAGGCTGCAGGAGCGTCTGTGTTTGCAATAAGCTCAGAGAGCCAGAGGAGCCCACCAGTGAGGGGAGATTTAGGGTCAAGGGCCCTCATACACACACATACACACACACACATAAACACACGCAGATGCACTCCTGCCTGTTTGTAAGCTCTGCTGACTGCAGGAAGCAATAATGGTAGCGTGCTTCCGGAGTTCCGGAGGCTTCTCTCAGGGGAGTGTGGCTGTCCTGTCCAGCTCAGCAGAGCAAAACTGAAAAGAACACAGCAGAGCAGAAAATTATAGAACATGGGGAGTAGAATCGAATAGACTTGAGAATAGTACAACGGAGCAGGACGGTGAATGATACAGTAGTAAAAGACACAACCAGAATTATTAGAATGGGAACAAAACATGAGTATAAACAAGAAAATGAGAAGAGCAGAAAGCACATTACACTACTGTAAAATCGCTGATATAAAAATCCATCAGAACAAAGGAAATGAGGGGAAACATGCTCACTCAGTTGTAATATATTAGCTGCCTTGGCAACAGCCCTGGGCTATTTTGACAAAATCAAGTATAAGTATATTTGGCAAATTTCACAGAAAGTCGTGATCGTGACGGTATTATGGGGCAGACTGCTGGTGCTTTCAAAAGCTGTTCATACATGATACTTTTTTTTAAAAGAGTCTAATAATTTAAACAATCACAGGTGTTATTGTGGGGAAAATATGCAATTAAATTGTTGCAAATTACATAAAAGATCCAGCGCTGAAGTCTGAAGTCTTTAAATTGTCTTTAGCTGGATGGCAGGAAAATGCTAGGACAGGAACAGAGCAGGGAAGGCGATGCAGCCAGTGGAGAGAGTCCGTGTGTCAGAGCTCATCATCTATGTATCCCACAGCTCTTCCTCCATGTGAGCCAGCGATAGGAGTGCATTGCTCTGTCCTTGCCTCCTTCTGCATGGCTTCATCTCTGCATCCGTTCCTGCTCATCTCCTTGGTCCACTCGCTCTGTTTCCCAAGCTGACAGTGCTGTGGCTGGCATTAGTGCGCATGCTTGCCTGTTTCTTTGTGTATTTCCATGCATTTGTCACTTTGTTTATGTACTTACGCATCTGACCCACTGTGTATGTGTAGCTCTGTTTGCTTTCAGAAAATATTGATTTCACCTTTAAGACCTACAGTATGACCAGCTTCTCGTCTTGCACATCGCTTGCCCTTATATTGTAACACAGGCTGTAGTTTTCCCCAGGAAACTGTTAGGGATGGAGGTAAGCTCTGTCGCCTGCTGACCTGAATTAGACAGATACAGATTACTGTCACCCAGTGATCAGTTTAGTTACTAGATAACAGCATAAACAATCATTATACTGTACGTTATATGTACACCGTGGGATGCAACATGCCTCTGCTCTTTTCCTGTGTAGGCTAATGCTGTATTTCATAACAGTGTAGGAATTTCTTCTGAAAGTGTTTAGCAGTTTTGTGCCACTGCCATAATGCACTGTCCTTAAGCAACACTGTAATCTCCAAGCAGAGATAACCCTGGCGACATTATTGGGGATTACTTCTTTCAGACTACTCAAGAGCCAGAGATGACAATAGAGAACCTTTCAAGAGATTATAAAGTGCCCTCCTTTTGTTTTGAAATTTGCTTTGTAAAACAAATGGAGTAATCCTTTTAAAAATACTAGGGCTGCACCCGAATATCCGAATATTCGGTCGTTGTGGTGGTATCTGGATAATAATTTTGAGATCTGAATACTCCTGCGCACCCCCCCCGGCCGCCGCAAAACAAAACTGTGACCACTATCCTAAACTGGCATTAGCAGCCAAATACTGCCTGTGCGTTCCGGTCGCTTCCACCCCGGCAGAGTGCATTTTCTCGAAGGAATGAATAATTGTATTCTAAGTCATTAATGATTGATATTTGGGCTGATATTCCTCGTATTAACTACAGGCAGACCTGGAGAGCACGCCGTACACCAAATCCAATGCCCCGTCTAATCTTGCAGTTTTTATTATTGTTAAGACAGTGACCTGGATCGGCACCAAATGTTTATGTACACTACTGGTCAAAAGTTTTAGAACACCCCAATTTTTTAGTTTTTTAGCTTTAGTTTTTTAGCCGCCTATCACACAAGCTGTTGACTTTCAGAAACTTGTCTTCCGATTCTGTTGTGGCTTTGGGCCTGCCGGACTTCTTCCTGTCATAGTTTCACCCAGTTTCTGAGTGCCTTTTGATGGTGAAGGAAACTGTACTCACTGACACGTCGACTTTCTTCGCAGTTTCTCTGTAGGAAATACCTGCATTTTTAAGTGTTACGATGGTCTGTCTCTCTTCCATTGTTGCCTTTTACTTGTCATTTTTATAGCAACACACTACTTTCTGCAGTACAATACTGTTCAAATAATGCTCACAAGGGTATGGTACCACAGTGTGTTCCAACACTACTTTTATGCAGACAGGGTGTGTGTGTGTGTGTAAGTAATCAAGAAAAGTTGCAACACTTGTAGGAATTGGTAGCACCAACTTTCAAAGCTTGATCAACCTCCATGGCTGCAGAACAGCTTTAAGTTGTTAACCCATTTCTTGTTAAATAAAAAAACTGAAAAAATTGGGGTGTTCTAAAACTTTTGACCGGTAGTGTATTTCCAGCAGACAGAATATACAGGAAAAGAGAATTGTGGAATGACGGCCAGTAAATGGTCTCCACCATTTCCCCAGTTTTTGGACATTTGGCTTGGTAGGTTTTGCGCAATCCTGCCGACACACAAAGAGACAAACAGCATTGAAAATATACCTCAGCCTTGGCAGAAAAGTTATTCTTAGTTGGTAAAAAGGCTCTGAAATTAATCTTTTTTTTTTTTTTTCAGTAGCTGAATTATTGCATACAAATCAGTGTTTACCTACAACCAAAAACATGTCCTCCAATGTCTTGGTTTGTCCACAGCCCAAAGATGTACGGTTTACTGTCACCGAGGAGAAAAGAAATTAGAAAATATTCAAAGTTAACACAACTTGTTACACTTTGTTAGTTGTACTGCTAGAGCATTGTTTTTGTTCATGTTTCAAACTACTTCTTAAGTGGTTCAGCAAGTATTTAGCCTTAGTTTTTAATGGAGTAATGTTATCTTAACAGGGGTATGGTTGCAGCATGTCCACAACTTACACAAGAAATTGTAGACTGTACGTGTTAAATGTAAAGGCTTATATACTGTGTGAAGCTTGAACGTCTGGAGGTGAAGGGGTGGGCTGTGTGTCTCCTATCGGTATAGATTTGTGTAAGTGTTTGTGTGTTTGTGTACATACACAAAGTGCACACCATCTGCCAGTGGTCATGGGGGTTTGTGCTGATGTGTTCTGACAAGCAGCTCAGACACACAGAGAGCCCTCCATATATACTATATACAAACACAAATGTGCTCACTCAGAGCCATCGGTACAAACGCAGCATCTCTTGACGACAGGGCCATGACCCTTGTGGGGTTATTATGTCTCCTGTCATGGCAGATCAACTAAGAATAAAAAAGCAGGAGGCAGACAGGGAGGGCACAGAACCCACTGCAGTCGCATATGATATCCAGCAAATTATAAAAAGTGAAACATTCTTGCAGTGACACAAAACAGAAAAATCGCGCACAAGATGGCCCTGCTTAAGAGTGACTGACTCACAGAAGACCAGGGCAATGATAAATGATAACTGAACTAGCCATACATAATTGTAAAGGAACAGACAGACAGTTTGGGAAATATGCTTACTTGCTTTCTTGATAGCAGAAGAGAAGTTTGATACCACTCTCATGACTGTAAATATGAATCTAGCAGCTGGTTAGCTTTGCTTAAAGACTTGCTATGGGGAAACGGTGCGCCCAGCCATGACCAAAGTTTTTTTTATTTTTTTTTTAAGATTTGTTTGTGGCCTTTTCATTTATTATTAGAAGAAGAATAAAACTTTATTAATCCCCGAAGGGAAATTCAGGAAAGGAGAGACAGGACAGTGGATAGAGTCAGAAATGGGAGAGAGTGGGGAAGGACATGTGGTAAATGGCCGAGGTTGGGCTCGAACCCGGCACAGCCACTACGCCTCTGCATGTGGGTCACGCGACATAACCGCTAGGCTATTGGCAAGCCCCAGCCATGACCACAGTTAACAAATCTGTTTACCACAACGTCTAGAATTCACTTAGTAACATGTTAGATCTTTGTTTATCTGTGAACAAAACAAACATGATACGGTGTAGGGCTGGTCCTGAATATTCGAATATCCGAAAATTTGGTCATTGTGGTGGTATTCGGATAATAATTTTGATATTCGAATAGTCATGCGCGCCCCCGCCGGGTGCAGCCGGGCACCGAGAGTCTAGTACGTCGCTGAGATCCCCCCCCCGCGCACCACTACAGCTTGAGCCGATTATTCGAATAGTCGTCATTAATTGGACCCGAATATTCGAAGAACGGCAATTGCTATTCAGAACAGCCCTACTGGATTTTCAACATTCTGACAGTTTCTGAGCTACTCATCTGTTAGTCACTTTATTATACATGTCTCGTTAAAAAATTTGCCCAAAATAAACCGTTTGCTTGAACTAAATTCTGTACAAAAAACAAAAAGTTCTGCACTACTCAGCACATCCAGGAAGTAATTAGTGACCCAGCTACGACCAACATGACAAGAGACTTTTCACCTAAACTGGGTTGAACTGCAGGCTGTGTTCACACAAAGCAGATAGGAGAGAAGTATGGAAACAAAGTAAAATTCAAGTATTAAAATATGTATAGCATGTAGAAGTACCATTTTCCCCCCAGTGTTGGTAACACCTGTGGGCACTTCGAAAAATGTTGTATATGTTGATTCTATTGTGTTATACTGCACAAAAGACGTCTTTGAGTTCTCTCTACTTCTAGTGGTTGCGTTGTTTCTATAAAGTTGCAGGACTTTATATTGTGGTGAAAAATGAGCCCACAGTGAGGAAAAATGTGACGCCCAAGACACACATATTAAAAATGTATACTTAAATAATTGACAGCACTCTCACCTCTCACTAAGAATCATTGTATGCTACATGACTATGATTGTAACTACTTGCACGATGACTTGATAACCATAATAAGTCAATTTTGGCCATATGTCACTTCACTCCAGTATTCTGTTTACTAATTTTGCTCAGACATAACAATAAAAGCGCAAAGTGTTTGTGTGACAGTTTGTGTGTTCGCCTCCCAGATAGACTTACACAACTCTGGCAAGTAAAGAGTAAAAGTAAAACAACACAGAGGGATCATTAAAACAGCCTGTATAAAGTGGCACAGTGGAGAGAAAGTCCCTCCTGACAAACACTGGCTGCTAAATATTTGTTTTATGACTGACCCCAGAGAGAGAGAGAAGAGAACTGAACTTCCATGCCAGCAGTCGCTGCACTTCACTGCACAGCAAAGATGATCGTACAAGGCATTTTAAAGAACTGTGGCAAATGCTTCATTCAATACAACAAGCCTCTTTTCTCTTTGCACAAACAGTCCAGTCCACACAGATCAGGAATTACATGCTTCTTCTGAAAAACATCACAACTATTCCGACGTGTCAGGCAGGATTCCCTCATTCAAAACACTGATCTCAAAGACCTTATACTTCAGTATATATACAGCTGTGTCATTCTGCAACAATTATGTTTAATTGTTTTGCAGATTCTTACATGTAGTAATGTAGAATATTTGATTGCAAATAATTCTTTGGCTGAAATATTGCAAGTTAACCTGCGTCACAAGTTTTTCTTTCCATGTTATTGCACTATTATCAAGTTATGCAAATATTTACAAAGCAAATATTAGTAGATTAATGCAGCTTGTACTTTTTTTAGATTATATTACCACACTTGGTTCTGTTGCACACTAATGTCACCAACAATGACATGAAACAATTCTGTTTTTCTTCCTGACATCTACAACATTAGAGTACTTGTTACAGACTAAAAGTCAGTAATTGAAATGAATGAAACTTCTGGAGAAATGAGCACATTTAAACATGCTTATGTACTTTATGAGACACAATAAAAAGCAGAATATTCTTGAGCTTAACACATTGTGAAAGAATGATTAATATATATCGAAGGGGCTACACTTTCTTCTGATACATAAAACAGAATTTCTCTGACAGACAGATCTTTGGCGCGCTCCTCCCTCATCCATTATTAATTTTCCCTCACTCATGTGGACCTGATAGTTCAAAGTAATTACAAATTCATAGGAGAGGCTCAGACATCTCCTCTCCCCTCCTCTCCTGGCCGTCCCTCCACTGAGGATGTTACTTTATGCTTGTTATCTCTTTTTATATTCGTGCATAACTAAAAAACACACATACGATGGACACCGGGAGGGAGGCAATCTGTCACATACAGTTTGACCAAATTAACAAAAAAATAAAATGGCTATAACAAAAGTAAATGTTTGCCACTAGTCTGTTTGTCTCCTGCAATCTGAAAGGCAGCAGAGGAGAGGAGCCTTTGCAGCTTCTTTAGATTGCAGAGGCAGCAGAGGAGATGAGACTTTGGTATAAATCAAATTATAAAACTCCTCGAAAGAGCCCAGCTGTTGCATTTTGGAGGCACAATATCTGCAGC
This sequence comes from Chromis chromis, assembly GCA_900302755.1. Taxonomy (NCBI): domain Eukaryota; kingdom Metazoa; phylum Chordata; class Actinopteri; family Pomacentridae; genus Chromis; species Chromis chromis. The sequence continues at coordinate 5,082 of OMNN01083370.1, read as the reverse complement.
TTCTTCATCTTAGCTATGAGATGGCATCTTGCATAATGTTTTAGGTGCCTCTAGTCTAGATCAACAACAACCACCAAGATTCTTATGCAGAACTGTAAACTGAATTAAGAACTACAAGATTTAAGCTTTTTACTCATACTGTACACACACACACAAAGGCAATTTGAATATGTATTGAAATAACTGTGCATGCTTATTCTTACATCACACATGGACAAAGATATGCACTCGTATTTACTTCATATCATTAATGCATTGATGCAACCTACCTTGAGAGAGTGGTGTTTGCTCTCATGCAGTATCATCTCCTCAGATATGATGAGTGTTCGGCTGCACAGGTCAAGAGGCTGGACACAGAACGACCACAGATTCAGTTTTTGGACATTATTTTGGGAAGCTTTTGTTCATGACTGAGGTATTCATCAGAAACCATAAGTAAGTATTGCTCAGTATTACCCTTACCCATTCTTAGCCCTACTCTTGTGAACACATGTTAAGCATTTTTCAAGATAAAACCAGATAATAAAACATTGCATTGCTATCGATAAGGTAAAAAGTTACAGTACCGGATCCATTCTGGCAGTCAAATCCAATCGATCTGCTTAACAGATTTTTTTTTGACTGTGGGAAACAACTGCAACTGATTCTATTGAGACAGAAAGTGAGTTGCGACCGAGAGGCAGTACGTGTGGTCGACACTTGAAATGAACTAGAACTGCAAGGTGGGAGGAGGGGACTTCCTCTGAAGTCCAGGGTATGACAAAGAGTGTAATATTTGCATACTATCTGAAACATGGTCGCGGCTGCACATTTCTGTATGTCTTTGTATGAGAGAGGAAGTACCACCACAGTCCCTGCATTTTCAAAATGTGTGAAAGTCTAAAGGAGCTCAAGATAGCAAAAGTATTTGACACATTGCAAGGTGCAACCCGTCTGATCTCGGCATAGTCTTCACTGGTCACATTTTATACAAGACATTCATTTGCATTCATGCACATATGCAGAACTGAGGTTTTGTTTAGCAACGACACATGACTTAATGTAACTGTTTCCTAATTTGTCCTACTCACCTATTAGGAAAATATGTCTGTCCAGTTATCATTCTATCCAGAAAGTGTAGTATTCATTAATATTTGTCTACACACAGCTACATTTTTGGACAGACAGGTTGAAAAGGTCATGCAAAACACAAATGAAAGTCAAAATAAGTCACTCAGTTTGGTTAATGCAGCTCATTTTCTCGTACTGTATCTAAAAGAGAAGGTAGGGAAATAACCATCCTGACTGCTCAGATTTTAACACTGATCTCTCTTTACAGACAGAATATCAAATGCTGCAGCCTACAGGCAAAAATTCCACAAAAAGTCTGCAGAACTAAAATGTGTTAAGCGTGAAAATTGCACCCTCATGACTTGCAAAATATGAGAAGCTGAGACAGAAAGGTCAAAGCATTTCCTAACTGCAAACCTCAAATGTCTGTTTCCTTTTGAGCCAAATGCGTAGGGGAAAACTGTCACACGTAGTATAACGCCATCTTTGGCAGCATTGCATGTGGATTTCTATGTTTGACTTTGGAAAAATTGGTTTTCAGAGTACAGTGGTGACCTCTGCTACATCTGTAGATACACTTATTTGTTTTTTTTCTGAGGTTTCAGATCCAGGAGGCACCATCTCATATTTGTCCATCGAATATTAAACAATAGGCAGCACAATGCTAGTCTAGCTGTGTGCAAAGATAACAAGAAATCTACTTGTAACTCACTCTTCCTCAGCTCATTAATCACTATATCATGTTCATCTACAGGCTATAAGCCGGATCAGGAGCAGGGCAGCAGTGAAAATTCTATAATGCAGTTTTAGTAAGCAGCAAATCACAAAAAAAATTTAATCAAGATCACAACAATAAAACACATCCAAACTGGCCTACCTGAACAAAAATGGGGAAGATGAGGATCTTGGGTGCCACTTTGACGTATCCATAGTTGCCGTGTGGAGTATGTGAGCGGACGATGGTACAGTTCTGGTAGTTGGCAAAATTAGAATTCTGCTGTTGGTAGTTGGCTACATCAGCGTTAGTGGAGGTGGATGACGCCTTTGATATCTTGGAGTTGTTAGATCGACGGAGGAAGCCAGTACGGCTGGAGAGGCCGCCACCACCACCTCCGCCTCCACCACCACTCATACCTCCTGAAAACACACCTCCGCCACCACTCTGGGTCTGTGGAACTGAAGTCTGTCTAGTGGGGTACAACCTGGCTGCTGGGAAAGAGAAAGGTGAAGCAGGTGAAAGTAAAAACACAGATTAATAGTGAAGTCATTGTCAGAAATCTTAAATTATGCGTCATTTTGAGTAATAGGTTCACTTCCTTTCATGCCAGTAGTTCAATGATTGGTCTCGAAAACGTATGCTAAATGTGAAGATGAAGCCGGGAACCAGTTGCCTTAGCTTAGCATAAAGGTAGACAGGTAAACAGGTAGCATATTTCTGTCTAAAGGCAACAACCAGCACAAAATCATAATGGACACACAACTGGCTTAAGTGAATTAGAAAAACACTGAGCCTCAACAGTATTGTGCATCCACTGTATTTCTGACTTCAGTTTAATTTAATGCTAGGGTTTAGGGTGCCAACTGTTATTAAGCACATTCATTAAAATTAACAATTACATGAAATGTGAAGACAAAAATGAAATGAACATTGGGCGACATCCAAAATAATAAGGATCCAAAGCCAACTTAAACAAAGACTTTTAGCCAGAGTTCATTGGAGCCATTTTACAAAATATTCCGTCTGTATACAAATATGAGCATAATACACTGTGCGTGTCTTACCTAACGTCCCCTGGTTGTCTTGATAAACAGGCCTCAAGATCTGAAAGCAGAGTAACATGAAGTTGCATTAATATTAAGTATTGCTTGTTGCAGCAAAGTAAACATCTAGAATAAAATGAGGCCAAAACACATTTTGACTAATGTTTTAGTACTAAATTAAAATAGTATTCTGATCCTAACCTTCTATGATGCTGTTAAAGATATCTGTAAAATATAAGTGGTTGCCACATTTATTATTATAAAGGGAAATTTATTGAAAAGAATATACTGTCTGCTATTCAGCCTAGTTTTTTTTATATCAAGCTGGACATTATCATTTGTAATGTCTTGTATGACATTCAATTTAGCTTCCAGGACTCATTCGGATTTTACGCTGAACTCAAAAGCACTGATGGGTTCTATATGTCATAACACATTAAAATCTACTGAGGAAGTAAAGACAGAAAGCTGCCACCACGTCACATGATGTTCAAATTACTAAAACAGTTGGACTAGGATTTGTAAAATGTTTAAAACTATATATTTTATTAGCACACTTTTCTGCCAGCCTTATTAGAAGATTAGAGGAGATTCTACCCCTCACTAGGATAAATATTTCCTCTCATGTGGGCTTTCAAAGCTCTTTGTTTGTCGAGCTGAACCATTGTGTCGGTGTTATATGCCGCCAACATGACCCATTTCCACAGGGCTCTCAGTATATTTAGCCTGGCCGAGGCGAAATCTCACAGAGTCCCTGCCTCCTCTTTTGTCTGAGATAGAAGTTGTAGCGATTTGAAGAGGAAGGTTTGCTCACTATACTGGCATGCATATCTTTTCCCTCAAGCTGTACAGTGTCTGTCATGCCTCTGAATTGGTTTCTGTTCTTCGTTCTGAAATCAGCCTGATCTTATGTTTCAGAATGCTCATGGTACAAACATTGTTGTGTCCTTTCAGTGAACCTAACCCTGAAAAGCACACAGATGAAGGTGGGCACTGCATGAGGCAAACACAGACACACACAAACAGCTTCGACTCACAGACAGACACGGAGAAAAATAAGATATGAGTGAAAGACAACTTAACTGAGCTCTACAGATGATATCAAAAGGATTTAGTGAGTTAGAACTGTTTTATATGTGTTGAGCAACTATTTAGAAACTGCAGAATGAACCGAGATTGCAATCAATAAAACACAGCGGACACTACTGCAAGGTCTCACACACACTCTGAATCCTTGGATTCAACATATTTGTTACTCTGAGGTGGTTAATAGGTTAGTATTAGATTTTTTTTACAGGGTGTTAGCTGAGGAATTCAGATCAGTCTTTTTGATTCAATGAATTTGCTTTATTGTGCTTTAATGATCAAAGCTTTTACCTCATACACAAGATCACTGAAGGCAAAAAATATGTACATGCTGTATAAAATGTCATATACATGTCATACTGTGCATGTACATGCATGTTATACAAACTGCATATTAGGCAACGGACCAGTCTTGGAGTATGAGAAGTTTCATAAAGTAATGTAATAAATTTGTTGACTTCTTTCTTAAATGTTGTACTGATGTATAATTAATGGCACAGAGATAATAAATCTATAGAATACCTGTAGGATAAATGATGTCAGGTACATATGCATTGTTGTCCTACTATGATCCATGTCTGGTTGGTAGAATGTATTGTAACAAATATTTCCACAGCTTCACATAGTACAGGATTATAATCTATTATTAAAAGCTATATTTTATATGTGATTGTCTCCTCTCGCTGTTCAGTCTTTTACTCAACATCTTCGTGACACTGAACTATATGCACAGAATGCAGTGTGTTGAAAACAGGTGGTAAAGCACAAACCGACGAGACAGCAGTAACCCAAATGGCCCAGACACACTGAACACACAGTCCATCTATCTACCAGCACCAGGGATGAAAGGTAAGGACACATATCTAGGATGAGCCACCATATGACCGTGGTGAGGATGAGGAGGACGGAGAAGATGATGAAGATGCAGCCCACCACCAGTCTGCGGTACCTGGCTTCCAGGGTTGATGGGCGCCAGGATGATGTAGTTGTCCCCGTTGGAGGCCTTCACCCTGGTTCCCTTCAGCGTGGCAGTGTGAGGATGGTGCAGGTGTCGCGGTTTCCCGTCCAGCTCCTCTGCAGACCCTCCCTGGGCCCCCCACGCCAGGGTCCCCATGCCTAAGCCGCCACTATTTCCGGCTTCGGAGCCGTTGACCAGGAGCCTGCGGGTGGCGGTGGCACGGTGGT
>OMNN01083368.1:0-10891 GCA_900302755.1 Chromis chromis | reverse complement strand
GTTCTTAAACTGTTTGACTATTTGCTCACGCAGTTGTTCACAAAGTGGTGAACCTTGCCCCATCCTTGCTTGTGAATGACTGAGCATTTTTGGGGAAGCTTCTTTTATACCCAATCATGGCACCCACCTGTTCCCAATTAGCCTGCTCACCTGTGGGATGTTCCAAATCAGTGATTGATGAGCATTCCTCAACTTTCTCAGTATTTTTTGCCACCTGTCCCAACTTCTTTGTCACATGTTGCTGCCATCAAATTCTAAAGTTGATGATTATTTGCAAAAAACAATAAAGTTTATCAGTTTGAACATTAAATATGTTGTCTTTAAAGTGTATTCAATTGAATATGGGTTGAAAAGGATTTGCAAATCATTGTATTCCGTTTTTATTTACGATTTACACATCTTCCCAACTTCATTGGAATTGGGTCTTTGTATTTCAATTTGTCAGGTAAATCTGCAACAGTAATCTTATTTTCTCTATCGGAAAGCACAGTGCATAAATGTTTGTTGTTTTAAATGTGCTTTATAAATAACAGTGAATACTGCATAATCAAGTCCATTAAAAGCCAAATCAAAGTGTTAACCTTGAACATATACTTCTCCTGTTTGTGGAGATGCTGGTTGGGGGTTATCAATCTACAACTACTGTACTCTCTACCAGTGATAGTCAGAATGATCCTTGGAGGGGGCACGTGACCCGATCAACAATGGATGAGCTATATTTATGCACAGGACACTGTACATCTAATGTTATAAAGAAGTATTCTTTACATTCCATACACTTTGATGTTACGTGATAAGGTTAATAAAGCCAGTACAATGTATAACAGCCAGAGACTGTAGTATTCGTGAACAGAAAACACACCCTTAGAAGGGTTTGTCCTGTCTCAGAATGGACCTTTGGAGGAGAACCACACATGGAAGGTGGGATTGGTCTGTGTAGAGTCAAGGCAATGGGTCTGTGTTACCTTATTTGACAAAGATTTATGCATTTTATTATTGTTTCTGTCCATTTGATAAAGAAAAAATGTCTAATATGATTGGGTAAGTGACATCCCATTGAACAAAGATTAAATATACAGCTGTGAAAAGTTTGCATACACTTGTAAAGACCATGTGAATCATGGCAGTCTTGACTTTCCAATGACTCCTCTTAATTTTCTGTGATGGAATGACTGACATACATGTGTCTTTGTCACAATCATATGTTTTATTAATGAATGTATTATAGGTCTTCTAGAAATATGGCTAAATCTTCTGTCTCAAAAGTACACGTACAGCAATTCTAATATTTGCTAGATGTCCCGTTGGCTGTTTTCACCTCAATAAGGCACTTTTGGTAATCATCTACAAGCTTCTGTTTGTATAAGAATTGGTGCAGTTCAACTAAATTTGTTGGCTTTTTGACTTGTTTCTTCATCACAGTCCACCAGTTCATGAAGGGGTTTAACCCTTTAAGACCTGAGCCTCAAAATGTCCACTTGGTCTTTTTTTCTTATCTACAACGATTACAAAAGGGTCAGAAAATGTCCTGTGAGTGCTTGTGCCCATTTTTTCAGAAGAAACTTTCAATATCTGGCAGTTATTTACGATTTACTGCCTATTATAAGAGTTATGGTAATTTTACGGTAATTTCATCCAGCAGATTCCTGGGGGGCACGAATGAAATTACCGTAATGACCGTAACGGCAATGTTGTTGCGCTTTACAGCCAATATAGTGTCATTACGGTAATTTTACGGTAATTTCATCCAGTGGATTCCTGGGGGGGGCACGAATGAAATTACCGTAATGACACCATATTGGCTGTAAAGCGCAACGCCTCAGCTTTCAGAAACCGTTTGATTTTTTTCCGATAGCACAAACGGTGACATATTTACGGTATTCCAAAGTGCACTAGCCCAAACGTGTCGCCGGTGACGCATTAGGACTTATAGGGTTAAATCAGAACTTTCGGGAGACCAGTCTAAAACCTTAATTCAAACCTAATTTAGCCATTTCTTTACCACTTTAGATGTGTGTCTGGGGTCATTGTCTTGTTGAAACCCAACTGTGTCCAAGATCCAACCTTCTGGCTGATGATTTTAGGTTTTCCTGAAGAATGTGGGGGTAATTCTCCTTCTTTATTATTCCATTTACGTTGTGTACATCATCAGTTCCACTGGCAGCAAAACAGCCCCAGAGCATAATACTGCCACCACCATGCTTGATGGTAGGTTTGGTGTTCTTGGGGTTAAGGGCCTCACCTTCTCTCCTCCAAACATTTATCTGGACATTATTATTATTAGCTAATTTTTTGTTTCAGGTGACCACAAAACTTTCCTCCAGAAGGTCTTTTCTTTGTCCATGTGATCAGCAGCAAACATAAGTCGAACCTTAAGGTGATGCTTCTGGAGGAAGAGCACCCTTCTTGCACGGCAGCCTCTCAGCTCCTGGCGATGTAAAACATGTTTGACTGTGGACACTGATACCTGCATTCCAGCAACTTGTAAGTCTTGCAGACCTGCTTTTAGGTAATTCTTGTTTGATTTTTGACCATCCTGACTAATTGTCTCTCAGCAGCAGGGGATAGCTTGTGTTTCTTCCTGAGCATGGCAGTGACACAACTCTGCCATGTACTTTATATTTACAAAGAATTGTTTGTACAGATACTTTTGGGATTCATAGCTGCTTTGAAACGGCTCCAAGTGACTTTCCTGACTTGTTCAAGTCAGTGATTGCATTCTCACATCTGTGCTGTGCTCCCATCGTAATCACTCAAGAGAAGATAAGAGGCCATGCCACTAAGAGAAGTTGATTAACACAACGGTCTACATCACGGAAAGGGATGATTCAGGTTGCTGTATGTATATTTTTGACCCAGCAGATTTTGTCTTAGAACTAAATGATTATTTTTAAGCCACACATTTCAGTCATTCTATCATAGAAAATTAAGAGTTGTAGGAGTCACTGGAAATTCAAGACGGCCATGGTCTTCACAGCTGTATATAAATCTTTTATTCTCAGTTCTTTTTTTGGCACTGGTAATTTTCCTTTAACACAGGAATTTTTAGGGGCGTGCCAAAAATTCCTCTATGCAGGAAAAACCTGCTTAAAATTTGAGGCCGTAATGATACTCGTGTTTATGACAGGTTGAATTTTGAGATCTAGTGGCAGTGTAGATGTTTATTGCAGTCATTCCCCTTTAAATAGCCACATCCTCCCAGCCTATGTGTTTAGAACAGATGCATACATGTATATACAAGTGTGTATTTTACGTTCTAGAATAACAGACCTGCTACACACACAGACACCCACTTTCCTCCTACTGTACATTGACTCATGTTAGAAAACCTACACAAACACACACAGATTACAATATAATGACACAAACCACCACTGATATTAATGTTTACACTTTATTGGCATTTTTTAAAGCATTTAGAAGAAAACACACCAATGCAATTTCACGTTAGTTGTGTTTTTTCTCTCCAAAAGATAAAACAAGGATGAGCTTATTATTCTACCATTTCCTCCGCTCATTCCTTTCTCTGGACCACTACTCTCTGAAGTGTGTGAGTGTGTGTGTCCCGGCCCCGGTGGGACAGCCATGACCGAGGTCGCTGGGTCACGGAAACCGGCCAATCAGAGATCAGCCGCTCCCTACTTCCTGTCCCGAATGGCAAGCATTCCCAGCAGTCCAGCTAAGGATGTCAGAGGAATTTCACAAATCCTTCAGCTGAAACTTTAATAGCTTTTTATTTACACAAACTGCCGACCGCCTACATCAAGTTAAATTTAACACTGCTGATGTTCCTTTTAATGCCACTGAAGAAATGGCACTATTTCACAAATGGAAAAATGTGATACTAAAGCAACCGCAGGCCTTTGGTAGTGTGCTGTAGTAAAGCTGTGTGTGTGGCCTGGTGGAAAAACATTTTTAGAGCTTTAAACAAACGGATTTAGGGATAAATGTGGTGCATTTAAATGTAGTGAGATCAGGTAACACAGCTGAAGACATTACTTCAGGATTAATTAAACACAGTTTATATAAAATGAAGTGTAAAAAAAAGACTCTAGTTGGTTGGAGAGTTCATGTAAAACAGTAAGGATGCGTGCGGGACAAATTCTAATATGTAAAAATGTAGGATACCAGATAAAAATCTGCTACAACATTCCTCCCCTGCTGCTGGTTGAGTTGCTGAGCCAGGAAGTGCAAACAGTCCCACTCCCGGCCACCAGAGGGGGGATGCCGAGAGTGTAGGATGTTTACACTTCCTGGAACCCAGAGGTCAAAGGTCAGCTTTACCCTTAATGTCCACTTTTTAAACACATTAAAGACCAGAGAACGTTTGAGATCCTAGATCTGATTTGTTTTTCATATATTAGGTACATTTTACACCATATATATGTATATGTATAATACATGTTTGATCAGTGCAACCAAATAAAAGGAAAATGTATGTATTTAATACTTCAAAGCATACTTCTCATGTTCAGATTCTCAATTCACCCATATGGTGAAGCACAGTTTATCTATGACCACTCGTCATGTCTGTGAGTTTACAACAGTTTAACTAAAAAGTGATGTTCTTCCTGGTTTTTATCCGGTTAATCTTTTAGGCCTGAACAGGTCGAGTTAGTTATTCACTAAAGAAAAGTATGAAAAAGTAAACATGTTCTGCAGTATTTTGTTTGGAATTGATGTTGATTTATTTTTATCCTTTGATGAAAAATGTGTTTTAATAAAATGTGAGTCTTTTGATTTTTGTTAGTTTTAGACACAGAAACGTAAAACACTAGTATTCCTTGGTGACATTTTAGTCTCATTTTGAGTTCTTAATATTTATATCCTCTACATATTTTGAGGCGACAGCTGTCACCATGTTTGTGTATGGTTACCGGTGTTAGTGGATGAGGCTCATGACCCTCTAGCTGACCCCTAGTTTCATCAGTTGTCATCTCCAAACCCTGTTTACAGAACAGCTCTCTCTGTCTGTTCTGCTCTTCTATTATAAAGCATTAGCATTACCTCTACTACATGTTCTGTCCACTGCAGAGCAGCAGCTCACTCACAACATCTAGAGGCTGATTTAGACGGAGCTCTGTCATGAATCCTAGAACTGACTCATTCCTTCTGACAGCAACATGAAAGATCTCTGTCTAAACTTTAACATTACATCCACATTACATTTGCAGTGTCACATTAGCTACATGTCAGCTGCTGCCTGCATGTTCTGAGTTTGTCTCAGCTGTTTTGATGTTTGTTGTTCTGTTGTAATTCTCGTTATTTGTAGATGAGTTTACTTCATAAATTAGTTTCATCAGTTTTCTCATGACCATTTAGATTTACCGACCCTTGATGGGCTCCCGACCCCTAGTTTGGGAACCAGTGCCGTAGTGGAATCAAGCCAAGTAGATTGTTTTGAAATAGTATGAATGGACTTCACTTACATAGTGCTTTTTATCATAGTCTACAAAGTGTGTTAGAATGTTTTGCCTCTCTCACCCAGTTACGCACCAATGGCAGCAGATGCACCGTGAAACATTGTCATGTAGAGCAGAGAGAGATCAAACCCTGTGATTAGTGAACAACCAGCTCTACCACCTGAGCCACTGCTGCCCTACGAATACCAGCCTGTTTCCTGCTCCTATGTCCCCTGTAATGCAGGGCAGTTGTAAAGGATTAGGTTTATGTTGCTCATAGCTTTGAAAAATTACATTTAAATAAGAGTTTACAGACAGTGTTGTCAACAGTTAGCTCTATTCATGGAATAGTCTTCAGTGGTCTGCTAAAGCGTAAATCATAAATACCGACACAACGATCCACACAAGTAAAAAAGTTAGTTTTGTGTGGGTGACTCAAACTTTAAAAATGGTCCAATTGGCAGCATTTAACATAATTAAACCATTGCAGCATTGATTCTTGGTGGGACAATGGTGATGCTAATATCCCTAAACAGGACCATCCATCCATTATCTATACACCGCTTAATCCTCTGTAGGGTCGTGGGGGACTGGAGTCTATCCCAGCCGACTTGGGTGCAGGCAGGAGACACCCTGGACAGGTCTCCAGTCCATCACAGGGCTACATATAGAGACAGACAACCAAGCACACTCTCATTCACACCTATGGACAATTTAGAATCATCAGTTAACCTCAGCATGTTTTTCAACTGTGGGAGGAAGCCGGAGTACCTGGTGAAAACCCACGCTGCACAGGGAGAACATGCAAACTCCACACAGAAAGATCCCAGGCGTCCTAACCAGGACGCGAACCGGGGATTTTCTAGCTGTGACGGTAACGGTGCTAACAATCGAGCCACCGTGCAGACCATCGCAGAGAAAAAACACATCCAACCTAAATGTACATTTCTCCTCTTCTGGGACAGATTTGGCAGGAAATCTGCTGAATGACTTCTTTTCACATAAACTGCTGCAGGATTTAGTCTAAATGCAGGAACAAACATGCCGCTGCATCACCTTTACGTCGCCTGGTGTCACTGAGCTGAGCGCTCCGTTTCCTGGGTTTTCCAGCACCAAGGAAGGAACGCTGAGACTGTTTAGACAGAAACTGGAAGAAGCACAGCATGTTTTCATTCAAGCTATGATGAATGTGGGGGTGGGGGAGTCTGTAATATTAGAATGCTTCCTTCCTTCCTTCCTTCCTTCCTTCCCTGTCTATGTTCCTGTAGTGCGTGTTACACCCACTTCCCCTCAGCTCGGGGTGACGAGGAGGGGAGAAAAATCAAGAGCAAACTATCTAGACATAGCAATTTTCCCCTCTTCTCCCCTCTTGTTCGTCCTCACCTCTTATCCCTAAAGTTTCTCCTTCCTCCCATCCTGCATGTCTTTGCCTTTATCCTCCTCCATCCCTTCCTCCCTTCCTCCCCCCTCTCCTCCCCCGGTCCTCGTGTCTCAGGAGAGGATGAAGCCGCTCCCATCCACTGGGAACTGAATGGCCTGAATGGAGACAGGCATCAAGGGCAGCCGTTTCACACTGATAAACATTTACTTTTGCTGTGATTAAATATGGTTTTACTCACTAACAGCCACGCTAGCTTTCAAAAGCTCAGTCGAGCAGTGCTTACCGAGAGCGTGATTAGGGCCTCAATGTCACAAGCTGAAAAAGTGAATCACTAATATAAACCAAAAGATCTGAATTACAACTCACATGATTGCCACACTTAGTACTCTGCATGCTGCGACGTGGGTTTCATTTTGTAGCTTCATCCACTGGCCGTATCAATCATGAGTAACATTATGGCTCGAGAAACATCAAGAACCAAGTTAGTTGCAAACAACACATTAGTTGGTGACGTAGTTGCATGTGTTTCTCTCACTGACTTAGATTGCTCTCGCATGAAGTCATTGACACTTTCTGGAGTGAAGTGTGTCTCCACCTGATGAAAGTCACGGCCTGATGTGAAGCACCTCCTCACAGTCTGGGGACATATGGACCAAGTTTAGGAAAACTGTATGAACCATATATATAACCATGGGCTCTGTCACTGTATTGCAACACCAGCAGCCTGTTGGGCCTAAGTGTCAGGGAAAGGGCTTTTTAAACTAGTTACAGTTGGGCAGTTCAGTTGAAAAGCTCACCAGTGACATCTAACATTTGTGGTTCCATGAGCTAACAATGACGATCCAGTCTGCAGTTGACAAAGAGCAGCGAACAAGCAACTCATCCCTGGTACAGCTGGGGTTACGCACCAGCAACCAGTTCCGATTCTGAAGGAATCATCAAGAATGTTTTAATTCTACTTATCAGTTCTAAGACTTAGGCCCGCACAGTGGCTCGGTTGTTAGCACCATCCCCTCACAGCTAGAAGTTCCCCAGTTCACGTCCCGGTTAGGACGCCTGGGATCTTTCAGTGTGGAGTTTGCATGTTCTCCCTGTGCAGTGTGGGTTTTCACCAGGTTCTCCAGCTTCCTCCCACAGTCCAAAAACATGCTGAGGTTAACTGATGATTCTAAATTGTCCATAGGTGTGAATGAGAGTGTGCTTGGTTGTCTGTCTCTATGTGTAGCCCTGTGATAGACTGACATGTCCAGGGTGTCCCCTGCCTTAGCCCGAGTCGGCTGGGATAGACTCCAGCCCCCCCGTGACCCTACAGAGGATTAAGCGGTGTATAGATAATGGATGGATGGATGAAGTTCTACGACTAATTTTACTTGCACTAGTTTATATACTGTGTACAGCAAACATCTTCTGTGTATCTACTGCTATCTGTCTGTACTATTAGTCATCAGAGCTGAATGTCTGGATGACATCACGTCTCCTAATAGATTTATTTTTAAAAGTCATGAGTCTAGCATTATTCTCAGCTTATTAAGGCACATTAGAGCTGACTAAAGTAACTTCACTGCCACTGTAGTAACACTTGAAACTTCTCTGACACCAGGAGAGACTCACTTCACAACAAACCCACTAGTTTCTGTTACCACCTTTATTAAAGTGGATGTGTAGTCAGTTTCATAGTAACCATATTATCTGATATAATTACCAAGTGTTTGTTTACTTTGATAGACATTGATGGGCAGCGGTGAAGAAAGCACCACACTGTAAAAGTCCTGCACTCAAAACGTTACTTTAAGTAAAAAGTAAGTATTGATGTTTTTACCTGTGTCAGATGCTCCGAATCAGTTTCAACACAACAGCCTCATAGTGAGAAGCACTTAGTTTTGGTTTAACATGCGAATACTGCAGCACTGTTAGCTTCTTTACAGCTGTTAGGTTTGTTTCCCCACAGGTCTCATCCACTTAACCATGTTCCAGTGACGGTTTGTTGAACTGTCATGTTCCTTTAACCCGGTTATCATTTATATCTAACCCGGGTTTCATATCTTCCATAGCTATACTCTGAATCTGCAGTCACTATACTTACAGTTGTGTCTGCCGTCAGTGTGACAGCATACAGCAGGTGAAGTGTCGTGATGGTACTAGCAGTTGGCTGCTGCAAACATCCGACTGAAAGCCCCAGAACCTAACACCAGCTTCCAGTCAAGGATGTTTACAGTAGCCCTGACTGCCAACCGGCCTGGAGAGGATGGAGCTCCTGTGAACACACACACACACACATTTTTAAAAATTACATTAGAGACATTTACACTGAACACAAGTGAATGATCAGAGCCGAGCTGGTTTTCTCCTTTCACCTGTACTAACAAAGAACATACACTCTATGCTATACAAACACAAGCATTAGTAGCGTCATCTGAATATCTAATAATTAATGTTCACATTTGTTATCAACATGAGAGAACACAAGTACAGAACTCTACTGGAAAGATTTGCTTTTTGTCTCACTGCCAACTTAGACTCAGAGAAAGTGCTTCCTTTCTGTGTCACTTCCACTCTCTCTCTGCTGTCTGATTTTATTCTTGATTGAGAGGCATAATCCATAACCACAGGAACAATTTACACTTACACTGTCCTTAAAAATATGTAGTAGTATGCAGTACCTTTAAATTCAGTTCTAAAATATGCATAGTTTTTTTTTTTATTCTCTTCTTTCTGGTTATCATTGTTGCTAGGGGTGGGACAAAATATCGATACAGCCATATATCGTCGTCCCTCCACATGTGATATGAGTATCGATACGCTGGCGCCAAATATGGATACTTTAATATAATAAGGCGTTCTAATAAGGCTCTCTAAACCCTGCCAGATTCCCCTGCCAGCTGCCATTTCCCCAGGGTCACTACTTAATGACTCCACATGGTGGCGTTTATCACATGAATGAGGGAGACTTGAGGGAAATGAATTGGCCCAAGAAGAGTTTGTACAGGTGTAATCACAGACATATATTTGTAGACGCAGTGGCGGCCGTGCATTTCACGCCTAGGCCTTCAGTGACGTCATACTTAATCCTACCTAAATGAATACACCTCATAATACCATCAATATGACACCACGGCTTGAGAATCCATACAGAATCACACTTACACATTACATAACCTTACCAATAACCTCACATTCACAATTAAGAGTAGGAAACTAAGATCACAGATACGGTCAGAACTCAAAAATAAAAAATATTTTAAGAGATTAGTCAACAAAAGTAGCTCTGTGAGCTGAAACAAGTTTGTCCAAGAAACTGCGCATTGTCGGCGATTTATATTAGACACCAAACTAAATCCATCCTCCTTTCTTTTCTCAAGAAGACTTCAATGGCTCTGTTTTACAGTTTATCTGTGCGTTTCAATAAGTTGTTTTCTATGGAGTCGTGTCTGTCCGGTTAACCCCTACGCTAGCCAGCCTGTCCCAGCACTAGCTAGCTAGCCTACGCTACATTACGCTAGCTAGCGGTTAGCTAGCGGCTAGCTACCGTAACGTTCTTCTCACAAGAACCAGCTTTTCATGAAAGGTCCGTCTTGAAAATGGCGTGGCTAGTATATCCAGGCCCGTCGACAGGGGGGGACAACCGGGTATGTTGTCCCGGGCCTCAGGACCATAGGGGCCCATGAATGGCCCTCAATTTATTTTTCCTACCATTCGCCTATTATTTTAATGAAATCGTTGTCTATTACATTAAATGTCATTTCCTACTCAAAATATATGTAATAACTGAAAATGATTAATTTTTGTAAATATAAATGTTTTCCATTTTTGCACACCTCCCCCCGTCCTAGAAGAAAATGGTTTGACCCCGCTCTGGCACACTGTATGCTTCGGCTACATGCCTAGCACACTGTTGCTAACTTGGCGACTCTCTTGCTAAATCTGGAGACTTTCCCAGTCCTCTTGGCGACTTTTTTTTTTGTCAAAAGCGACTTTTTCTGGTGTTATTTTAGACTCATCTAATGTTGGCGACTCTGACGTGAAAGCACGTATCGTTCTGCATCACGATCCTCAGCGGATCTTGCCGTGAGCCTCTCCCCCGTCCCAAAGCATCCACAGCCGGTCAGTC
>OMNN01083367.1:0-27909 GCA_900302755.1 Chromis chromis | reverse complement strand
GCCACAACTGCCGTTATGGCGTGGGCGTGGCTGGCCCGGCGGATCTGACTGCTCTGCTGGGCGTGCCGCAGGTGCCGGCTGTCAAAATCTGCCGGCTGACACATGCTGTCAGTGAGACGCTTCTGACGAAGACGAGCGATATCGTTGAAACTCTCAAGCATAAGGTAAAAAGCAACATCTTTACTTGCACTACATGTCTGAGCAAAGAACCTAAAAACGTCTACAGTAGTAAGAAGACATGATGAACGTTTTTGAGCTGTGCCACTTTACCATATGTTGGACTGGATGTGTAGTATATAGAATGAGCTACCCTACCTGCACTGATGAACTAAACACTGGCTCTTTCTTTTAGAGATGACTGAATGTTTACAGGCTGTACATACATCATGCAGTCATACTGGTTTGTTTAGATCCTCAAATATACCCAAAGATAGTCTTTAGTTGCTTGATTCCTGCCATGATATTTTACTTTACTGGTAGTCTCAGTGTTTTGAGTTTTTATGATAAATATACTATTATTGACAGGTTTAGAATTAAAAGACAGTGGTAGACGGTTGTATTTGCCTCAGTGACTCACACAGCAGCCAAATTTGTTGAAGTATTTGTGACCTTCATCTTTATAACGATGCCACCTGCACAAATCAGCAGCCTCATTGTGATGACAGTTTGTCACATAGGGCTGCTGATTGTCATATATGTTTTTAATTTAAATTCATGAAGCTGTATTAAAAATGTAGAAGGGAGTGCTAATTGTGTCTGCTCTTACATGACTTGCAAGCTTTTTCAGCTTGCGGCGATCACACCGCCGCACACTTGTAGTGCTTTAGCAGCCTCACGGGGCAAATTAGATTTTGTTTGGAGAATAGCATTATCATGTTATTGTCCATGCCAGCACTCATCACCCTCACTCTCCCATATGGATAAAATGAGAGGGAGACATGTGATGTGTCAAAGCAAATAAGAAACACATCACTTGCATCAGTTGCTTGAATCTGATAATTGGGCGCAGACACGAATTTGTCTCTGTATCAGCACTTTCCATAAATTCATTCATTCTGCTGTAACTACCTTCCTGCCTCTGACTCCCTTGTGACCATCATGTGTACAAAATGTCGCAATGTGGGACGATGTTGTTTTGTAATTACAGATTAATTTGTGTGACCTGAGGCAGTGCAATGAGGAAAAAGTCAGACAATCTGACATCTCATAATAAAAAACCTTTCTATATAGTATGTTATACACTGTGCTTATTAACAGTTCCTTTGCAGTTTTGGCTGTTAAAACAGCACAGCAGAGTGTTGCTGTGTTTTTCACAGAGGTGATGAAAGCGGGGAGCCACAGCGCTGAGATCACAGTCAGATCAAGCCAGCGTTTTGTTCTGCATCACAGAATGTTGTTGAAACAGATGTGAGACGGTACAGAAACTTATTAACCTGTCAAATATTTGAAGCGTCTGCCTCGTCACCTCAGAAGCAACACGGCGCTCAGCATCCTTTCTATTCATATCTTCAGAGGTGATACTGGGAATGATGTCAGTTCTTAGAGTTTCTCTGATATCACACCACAATACTGGCCTTTTCCGGATTATTTCCGATTGTATTCTGCACTGGTTGAAGCATTTGTGTTGCACTAAATATTAAATATGCTGGAGCCACAGTTTGCCTGTCAGCGATGGCGAAGGCAGATGTGTTTAATAGAGGATTGTGCAGATAAGTGAAGGAAGTCTGCCGGATTACAGAATCTGCTGATTTCATAACCTTCACACAAATTGCAAGGGTGAGATTTTTACACCTTTAGAAGTGAAAAATAGTGCACTAGACCCTGCACTGTGTCAGATATTACATTAGCAAAACAACACATGAATAAATACAAAGAAAAGGAGCAGTAATAGTAAATATGAGATTCAGTTTATCCATTATAGCGGTCCAACACTTTTGCTAACACATCTGCAGTGTGTATTTAGCTCTGCAGCAGTTGCGTTGGGGTTTCAAAGGGACATCAATCAGGTGGACAGCTGCTACCTGTCGGAAAATCTCCACCTACATCCTCATCTGTTTTTGATAAGATGCATTTTTGTGTGTTTATTAGCGTTTTAGTGTCATTGCATCTTTTTCATTTCCTTGTAAGGTTGTTTCACGACTCCCGTTGCATCAGTAAAAAAAGCTTCCTGTGTAATTAACAACTCGGTCTCATTTAGTGACTCAAATGCTAATTACATTCCAAGCGCAGACTCAAGAAAAAGACTGCAGATTTGATGTATGAAATATGACCCTTCATATTGTTTTCGATTAGTTTTACATCTCATCGCGCCTCCCTTATTTATGTCACGGGGCTTTATATGTATAAATCCATAAATCATAGGCTGTACATAAAGATGGACAACATGACAGCTCTCGACAAGTGATGCCAAAATATGTCAGAAATGGGCAGCTGTCATCCTGAGCTGCTGGCATCATTTGCAACCAGAGTCTGTACAGTACTGCAACCAATCTGGAGGGAAAAAAGTAGTTGATATGTAGCTGGTAGGGATGTAACAGACTGTAGTTGATCCATGGGTTCAGCACAATGTGAATAATGGATTAATTGTAAAGTTTAACTGTCACAGTGTGAAACAGATTTTTAATGTTGTTGCTGTTAGGAGAACACAGTCTTCTGCCAATGCTGATGACCTTTTCTGGAGTTTTACAGGAAATTATCTAAATCTGCACATAAATGGGGTTCTTCTTGCAACAATGATTCACCTCCCCACCAAGTTTCAGGAAATTCTGCCTGGGAGTGTTTGCGTAATCCTGATTACAGACGAACAAACAGCAATGAAAATGTACACCGACCAGCCACAACATTATGTCCACTGACAGGTGAAGTGAATAACATTGATCATATTGGTTCTATGTGGTGTTCTGCTGGAAAACCTTGGATATTAACATCCGTGTTGATGAGATTTAGACACCTAAATAAACATTGTCCCAGAACAAGCACACTCCCTCATGCAAATGGAAATCCCAAATGTCACTGGCCTACCCCCACAGGAAATGCACCCCACCACATGGCAAAAACATCAAACAATCAGGAACATCTTGAGGAACATGACAATGGCCCAAGATGTTGGTTTGACCTCCAAACTTCCTAGACCCCATTCTGATCAAGCATCAACAGGATGCAGTGGAACAAGTTTGATTGACAGAGGCCCCACTGCACAAGCCATAGTACCCAAAGGATCCAGTGCCAACGTCCTGGTGCCAGACCCCATAGGACACCCTGAGATTTTTGACCATATAAGGGGGAGCAACACAATATTAGGCAGGTGGTCATAATTTTATGCCTGATCGGTGTATCTATTTTTTTGCTGATCTGAAAAATTATCTGATATGTGGCCCAAAAGCCATGATGGGACCCAAACTGTGAGTTTTGTTGTGATACACTGCACCCTTAGTAGCTAACTAGATAGACAGCTAGCAGTTACTAATCATTATTTTTGAAAATGTTAAGTGTTCAATTGACCGTCCAGGACAGTTTGCAGCATCTGAGCTATATGAGATTCAAGCGATATGTGCTCCATGTGCTCATATTTGGGCTTGACTGGAAATCCTGTCACGACTGCCCAGACTGCAGCATCCTCAAACTCATCCCTGTAGCCGTTTGTATTTAACAACTGTCCTGCCTGTGTTGCTTTCAAGCTCCTTGAGCACCACTTCTACTGTCCCTTCCTGTCCATGGGGTGTCCCGTGTTAAAGTTGAGCAAGAATGACAGGAAGTATGTTATTCTATAAATAAATCCCATCTTGAGTGAGTCACCATGCGGGTGCTCCCATGCAGGCACATCACGGGAGAATTCATGCTGCCTCATGCCTCACTCTTTCCTAAGTCCTGTCTAACCTTGCAGTGCTGACGCTGTTCATCCCCGAGGTGCAGCCAGGAGATGAAACAGCTGATCACCTCTAGAGCCATCCCAAAAAGTTTAGGGGAAAATGGAAAAACAAGAACTTTCTTATGGTGGATTCACCTGTTGACATGTGCTACCAGTCCAGATTTAACTAGTCCTGATAACATTTGGGAAAGAGTTTGAGCTCTTTTGTTGAGTAAAATTTTAGTTCCAGGTCAAGTCAGGTTAAGGTTCGGTTACTTTGAAATCGGTTTGTTGTGGATGAAATAAAGGAAAATATAGTTTTAGGTTCAAGGTACCCTTTAGATTCCATTAGTTTGGATCTTAAATGTGATAAATGTCCGTGTCTTTGAGGGCTGTTCAGACTTCTATGCTCATGATGGTATTTAAGTATAAGAGTACCTTGATGTGGATTCTCTTCACTGATTCATCAGCTTTTTAATGTGATGCAATTTCTGCATTTGAGCAGCTCAGTCTGATCCGACAGTGTGACGTGAGCGGAAATATTAAAGGAAGGTGTTAAGCCAACAAAACTGTCATCCAATTATTAACAGATTTCAGGCCTGTTACATTCGAGCTGGGTGTGGAGCAGTAAAAAGTACCAAGACTGAACAACCTCTGAGCAACTGTCATTGATTTTAATTTAAAGACATTTAAAGTCACAGAACCTGTGCAGAGATTTTATGTATAATTTTGCAGAATTTGGACGTAGAATTGACTAAATACACTGTAAAAACAAACAAACAAACAAAAAAACACACCAACAGTAGTTTTACACAATGTTTGCTTTTTATTTTAAGTTTTCTTCAGTATTAATGCAATATACAATGATATAAATAAAATTACAAAATATTTCCAAGTTCAAGTTTCAATTCAATACAAGTTTAATGCTGTAAATACATTTCTAAAATGACATCTAACTAGAGACAATTAATAGAAAAAACTATTGTTTGTGAATTTTACATAGATTTGTTTGTTAAATGAGAAATATCTTGTTTCACAACAAAAAAATTGAATGCATGAGTTTTCATCAGTGGATAATATGTATAAGCAATGGTAATCTGTAAAAATACATCTTTCATTATTATATGTATCATTTATCATTCTGTCTGTCCATCTTGTTACATATCTATAGGTAATTGCATTGCTTGTGCACATGTAAATATCCATTAAATATTAAAAAGTAAAAAAAAAATACACATGATCTCATATAAAAGTAAGGATAGAAAATGTATTTTAATCATGGAATTTTTATAAGATGGTTATTTTCAGGTATTTTACAGTATTGTGTTTCCACCTAGCTGCTATTTTTTTTACAGTGTATGTGCAAATAATTGTGAGTGCACATTGTTAGTTGTTATGTGATAAAGTGAAGCAATGTGTTCTAAGACAGTGATTCACTTTTGTGCGTATATGTTGTATAATGTCGTATATACCGGATCACCAGTGGAGACCAAAGGGCAGGTTATTGTGGTCTATTTTTGTCTGCTTCGAACCTATAGAATAATCATGATTAAAGACAACGTCTGAAACACTTGCTGCGAGATAATCCCTTCCACCTCTCAGTGGATATTTAAACACACTGCCACGCTGAGACCGCAGCCTGCATCACATTATAGCCTCTGACGTGTGTGTGTCACAGCAGCTTATAGGAATCCTGGAGATGAGGAGCATCTCAGAAGCTGACATACAAATCTCTTAGTCAGAAGTTAATCTCTTATTCTCCCTGCTGGCTAATAACACTGGTACTTCATGGCCTGTAGCAGAGAAGGAGAGAGGGACGGCAGGGCGGCACTGTAAGGAAACAGAGAATACATGGTGTCTAATGAGAGGCCTGATGACAGTTAACGGGAGATTTACGCATGTTGTATTATGAACATTTATTTCCTGTTAAGATTTAAATGCATAGCAGCAGTAAATCTCTGAAAGCCAGTCATAGAGACACCAGACTCCTAATCTGTGACGTGCAGAACACAATGTTACTTGGTTTACAATAGAGTAATATAGAACCTCTGCTGCCCTACAAAGGCAGAGTGAAGGAACTACAGAAGCTGTGAAGTTCAGCAAAAGTGGTTTAAACCTTTTTAGTTTGGACATCAAAATGTAAAACAGATAGAAAGGATGTAATGCTTTCAGGCAGATTATTTGTGGTCATTTTATTCCCATACGGTGCCTAAATAATGCAGATAGTTCTGTCTGCGTTTGAGTGATAATCAGGTCATTCTTAGAGAAACTGGACCAACAAAGTGGGTTCTCAGCTTTTGTATCCAACTGAGATTTAAGAATGGAAATTTGGTCGAGGATGTTTTTTTTATTTTCAAATAAAAACAACTATAACTAACATGCAGTTTCAAGGAACGCATATTAGTAATTACATATGACTAATCCCAGTAGTTCTCCACTACTTTGTAATTTTGAGGCATCTAAATGTGAGCTGTATGAGCGCTGATCAGTTTAGTAGACAGACTGCTCTAAATTAGACCCCTAATATAGTACTGGTATTATTAATAGTAATATTTTAATGACAATATTTAGTGGCATGTTGGTTGAGTGTGAGGACTTCTTAGCTGGCTTGCTGATGTTACCTACATTTGACCTTGTTCAAAGATGGAGGGTTTTGTTAAAGCTGCTTTACTGTGAGGATGAGATATCTGGATTGTGCTTTCACCTGACAGCTGTTGATTGGCAATAACTACCTGCTGTTACATGCAGGTGTGGAAACCTACATTACTGTTTATTTATGAGTTAAGTAATGTGAATACTTTGGAATTGGTTGCATTTTTTCCAAGTAACTTGCTCAATTCTGTCCTCAACATAAAAGCATGTCCTGGATATAGAGAGCAAACTCTATTGACCTCATGCACACTTTCTACTCTTTGTTCCATTTCTGTCTTTTGACTTCTGGTGTCCACTACCAGCTGTGATAAACTGAAGCTGCAAGTCTTGCTCCTGAACCTTTCACATGGTACTCTAATAATTTCTTATGGCTGGAAACACACATCCACGTTTATGAGAGGCTTTATGACGTAATCTTACCACATTTACTGCAGATATTTTGGTTAAAAAAAAGATCATTTTTGGCACAAAGTTACCTGTTGCATTAACTATTAAGCCAGATTATTTGTATTATAGTATTATTCAGTTATGTTAATAGGAGTGCTCATTGTTTTTACACATGTTAATATATTTTTAAAAAAGTGTAAATATAAGGCCAGAAACTGTATTTTTACAAGATGGTTAATTTAAAGTCTCCAAGTGTAATCGGTGAACAGATCACATACTGTGTTTCGTAGTACTGCATTAGCTCGATGTTTCCATGGTGTAAAATTTCAAGAACACTGATGCTTAAATCAACAATGATGCAGATTAACTAATACCTGTTTTGTTGGTCTGAAAGCTGCCTTATAATTATGATTAAAGGTACAACTTTAAATCTGTCTATGTAATACAGTATACTGCAGCCAAACCACCAATAGGGGTGAATGCTTTGGGGGAAAATATTTAATTGTGATTTCTCTGACAGATATTGCTATTTGATTGGTGATATAATTATTTAAAGTTGCGCTTCAGTTCAATATTCACAAATGATGGAGCATTAGCACTTTAAACACTATCAAAAGTGCGACTGACACACAAGGCTGAACGACATACATCATAAATTGTGGCCTTTGTGATTTGCTAATTGCATTGTTTCACATTGCAATTGTGTTTTAAAATTGATTAATTGTTCAACCCTAATTATCAATATAGTTTGGTATAATTGGATTGAGAACACCATAAACAGTAATACTCTAAGTGACTCTGCATTGCAGTATAGGATGATTGCATCATCACATCTGCTGTGATGGCCGAGTGGTTAAGGCGTTGGACTTGAAATCCAATGGGGTCTCCCCGCGCAGGTTCGAACCCTGCTCGCAGCGAAGTTTTTGTTGCTGTCAATATTATTTTTTACTTTTCTATTCTAGTCCTATTCTATGAACACACATTAGAAACAGAAATACCAACAGATGCTATCCAGTAAACACTGTATTAGCAATTATATTGCATTTAATTATTGCCACTAAACAGCGGTAAATAGCAGGGTCTCAATCACATGTTGTACACATCCCAACTTTTGGTGTAGATAGAAAGTTAAAATGTAGAATTATGAGGTTGGAGTCCTCGCTTGTTGCTCAAACGTATATAATCAAAAGTTTAAGCCATCATTTTTTGCCATCAATTTAACATGACACATGACTCTAAAACTACAGGATGCATGATGATATTGACATCCTCACTGGTATCTGCCAGTTAAGGTTTTAAAATGAAATGTCAAGAATCAATTATCAGCCTAAAATGATCATTGCTTGTCATGCTAAAGTTAAAAATAAATGCTTTAAATGTAAGCTGAAGTAGTTTTGTAAGTAGTTATAGAAGTATTATGTCAGCACTCGCCAGCGGGCCATCAGGACAAGAGTGCGCATAATAGCATGTTAATTCCACCACAGGAGAGATTTTATGTTCTCTGCATTTAGGTGGAAAAAATATGTGCATATATCGGCATTGGCAGTCGGCCCAAACGCTACCCATAACCCTCAGTGGGAACAATACACTGCACCATAGTGTAGATGCTCAGTTCAGTCCGAATCAACTAACATCATAAACTGAAATGATTTTAGTAGCTGAATAAATTTTCAGGTTTCTACAGAGCATAAAGTGGCTGTAACTGCTGCGTTCTTTTAGTGATGCACACATTTTGACTTCAAGAATGGATGATTCTCCTTTTGGAATTGACATTTCTCCTTTTGTTTTCTTGTCCTCAGGCTTGTACCTTTTGACTGCTTATCCAACCATCTGGTATTTGCACTGATTGTTCAACTTGGAGAGTTTGAACAGCTGTCGTTTAAGTTACAAAAAACAACATAGCTTTAGTAAACCCACAATAAAAATTAAACATGTATGTCACTATAATTCTCAGAAACTCATTGTGTTTCTCAATCCATTATCTGTTCTATTGGCAAATTCTAGAAGTTGTTAAAGGTTTCCTAGCGCATTTAATTTTTTATTTTTTGCATACATATTGTGGTGACATATGTATGGATGTTAATGATTAACCATTTATCAATTATTTCCCATTATTAATTTAATCGATTACAAATATATAAACCGATAAGGCAAAAAACGAAGGACATGCACGTCAGAAAATGTATTGTATATTAGCTGTAGAACCTGGTTGTTCCACCAGGGGGAGCCTCTTATTGTTTAATACTGTAGTGACCAAAGGAGGTATTTACTCGGACTATGCAGTTCCAGGCAGAGAGCATTGTGGGGGTTTAGTTAGCAATGGGCCACCATGACAAAGACTCTTGTGGTGGTTCATAGCTTCTGGCCAGAGCTCATGAATTGAAGGCGAGCTAATAGTAGAGTTAATAGTAGAGTGGCTATTGTAACCAAGGTGCTATTGCAAAAAATGTCATGTGCCTGTGGCTAAAAATGGCTTTATCAGAATATAGAAAAACTGTCCACTGTACCACTTGTTAATATTAAGAAATAATCAATTATCGATTGATAACGTGTTTGACTATTAGCTGCGTATGCATGTGCTTTGTCTTCTTATGTCTACAAACACATAAGATATCTCTTAATGTAAATCTCTCAGTTCTACGCTGGTCTCTGTCACACATTTCCGTAATGATGATGGCTTTATTCTCTGCCTGTAGCTGTTTGGAGTGTTTCATTTATTCTACAACAGCATAATATTTTTACATAATTACCCTGCATATGTCTTTCTGAGTGTGTGTGTGTGTGTGTGTGGTTGTGACATCGTGTGTTTGTGTGAAAGCTCACCCTTGTGTGAAGAACCAGAATCCAGGCAGATGGTTGCTGGATGCATTCGTTGAGTGTTTACAGCTTATATCAGCCAGCTGCTGTGTTCAGTGGCACATGCAGAAGCACTTAAACACAGCTTTGTGTGCGACATGACGTGGGGTTATATTGAGTCTATTCACTCCTCTGCAGCTATTTTTACACAGGAATACATGGAGTGACCTGAGCGTTTTGATCCTGACTTCCTGTTTGAGCTGGATGGGCCCTAATCTGATCGAGTCTATCATCCTGATTGTTGGAGGTCCCACATCTGAACTCATTATTTTACAATAAAATGTTTGCTGATAGACTTATTAGCCGCTCATCAGTGAAATCTGCTTCCGCTCGTGGACAGAAAGGGAGGGTGAGGAATTTGCTCTATAGATGCTGTCTGTCATTTTTCCAGTACAGTGAGTTTGAATTTTATTTTACAGAACTGTTGCAGAATGATAACTCTGCCAGCTTTTCAATGATAGCTGTAATTACGCTGTAGATGATTTTAAGAAAAACTCTTCTAAAGAAAATACTCTCTAATGACATTTAAAACATTTTTAGCTCTGCTTTTGCTGCATCCATTGTCATGGATAGATCAAACCATCATTGACTGCCACACATGCTTCAACGGATTAAGAGTCTCTGAAAATTACACTGGGGACTCAATTAAGAAAGCTTATACGGCCACAGGCCTATTAGAATGTCATCAAGTCCTGGCAGAAGAGGCAGTATTACAGTTTGAGATTACTCATTGCATAAACTGGACACACACACATTTAATTATAGTATCTACTGAATGAACTACAAATGCACACATGCATAGCAATAAATGAGGATGAATCAGCACAGGCAGTAGTATTTGGTTCAAGTATCAGTTTAGGAATAACAATCAGTGAAGCTGCTGGCTCTGGTTCCCTCCTTGTGGAATGACGTCTCTCAGCAGAGCTGCTCACGTCAGAGCCGGCGAGCTGAGGCGCACACACTCACTGTGTGTTGGCAAACGGAGGTGATGTTTTGGATGAGGACTTGAATAAACATAGCCTCCGCTGTCGCTGTGAAAAGACACATTTACTCCCACCAAGAGCATCACAATGTGGCATTAACTCTTGCACAGGATTCGGAAGTTTGGACAGCAGTGGAGGGATACTGGTTTTGTAAAGATAATCTTTCTTTTTCCCATCTGATCCTGCTGTTGTTTAGTTGCTTTTTCTTCTCTCTAATCTTTTTTTTTTTTTTTCATTTCTTAACGCAAAGCTTAGCATGCTCACATTTCTGTTGCAGTTGTTATCTGATCTTGTGAAAAATGTAGGTTATTACAATTATTTTATCTGTAACAGTGGGCTCTGCTGTGTCAATCAGACTGAAGAGAAAGACTGTCTATGTTCTGCCCGCTGTGTCTTGCATTAAGGAAAATATAAACCGAATGAATCATTTTCTTTCTTCGATATGAGATGTTTTGACATCAGGGTTAACTGCAGTTGCTCATGCAGACAGATGCACATATGTTCTGTCATGACAGTGTCTACAGACTACAGAGCGTTTCAGTTCACACACACAGCCCTATCTCTGTTTCATACCACAATGGTTCTTTGGGCACTGAGTTTGAGTCTGTGGGGGCTGAAACTCAATTATTTCTTCATTTTCATGGCTCTAATTATTGGTGGTGACTTGTTACTTAAATTAAATTAGAATCCGAATCCACCTGATAGCGCTACTATGATTAAAGGCAAGACATAAGTTGATGAAATTGCTCATGTCCACATTAAAATCCTGACAGCCCTGTACCATAGATAGTCATGTATTTGCTGACCCTGTATGGGATATACAGTATTATGCAATTTCAGAACATATATTTGTAATTAGCAGCTAATTTCTGCCATTAGAATCAGCATATCTGCAGCAAAACCTTTGCCATACTTTTAAAGGGGCATTCTCCAAAGCATTTCTGCTGTCTCCATTTCACCTTCATGTGCTTGAAAGGCCGCACAATAGGTCTTCTAAAAATAAGAGCTTCTGATTTAATGAGTGGATTTACACTTAACTATTTTCAAGGGTGTCATGTATTTCCTTTGCTATTGAATATAATGATTGTAGAGGACACGACTCAGGCCAATCAGGTCTGCTGTTTCAAACTCCACTGCTCGAGGCCATTGAGGAGGAACCCTTGTAGCAGGACGGCCCATCGTGCATTGTCTCTGAATGGCTCCCCCAACCTCGCTGTGATTTGTAGACTATCTGAGTGGCAGTGTGGTTCTGTGCAGTGATTTGTCCCTCGAGAGCGGCCCTGCCTCTGCCATTGCCACCGTCAGCAACTGTGCTACAACTGTGCATGAATACAGGATACTGGCATTTGTTGAATTCAAGGTGGCGTCTTTTCAATTAGAGCCCAGTGAAATACCTTTTCAGCCCCTCAAGTGGCCTGGCGAACTACAGCCAAGGGGGCCCCGGCAGTATAATGATGCCTGGCACAATAGTACCACTGTTCTCCAACCCGTTCCCAGGAAACCGCACAACATGTGCCATTGTGCACTGTGCTTTGCTGCCCAACCACGTTGCACGCCTTTAGCCAGAGACACCGAGAGGCCTGGCTGTGCAGTGAAGCTCACAGCTATGTGGTTGGAAGGACAGGTTCAGAGGACTGCTAGGTGAAGACCAGGGTTTATTCACCTCACACTGTATTTGATGTGTTAAAATATTTTTTTCTCAACAAAAAAAGCTACATTTAAAAGAGCAGGCTGTGAAGCGGAAGAAGCCCGAGGGAACAAGGATGGCTGAGTGGTTGCCAGGAATGGTAGTACAGAAAACCCTGAGCATTGTGGCTATGCTGAACCTTCCTCAATAAAAGAGGAAACCAAGAGAAAAGTGACAAGCAGAAAAATGGAGGCACAAAGACGGCCAGAACTGGTTTGTAGCTGGTCCTGGCTGGTTCTTCTTTTTGTATCTCAATGCTGGGGGTTCAACCATTTGTTTGTTCCTCCTTTATGGCCCCCAACGCAGTTACCATTATAGCTTCCACTGCTGTATATGCAGCAGAGAAAAGCAGATCTTTCAGGGCCAGCCAGAGTGGGGGCTTTAGTCAACAGCATCTAGCAGATACATGTCACTGGGGCCTTTCTGGGCCCCACAAGCCAGCTGGTCAGCTACGACAACACAACAGGACACCCAGGAAATAGAGGCCTGATGCAAAGCCCAGTGTGTCATGGCAAACTAAAAGCTGTGTTTCCTCTGAGCGTGGATCTGTCAGTTGATGTGTCAATTATTCATGGGGTTTGCCAAAACATCCATTCAGTGGTGTTTTTGCTGTAGGTTACAGGAGAAAATGTTGGTCAGTCCTGCAGTCGCCCTGATGTCAGTCGTTCACATTTCCATTATGGGGTTTAATAAAAGCTGCATTAGAAAAAATGAAACATCCTCTAAATCATCCATTCACAGAAAGGGATTTTGAGTTCAATCATGCTAAAGGACGATGCAGATTAATTTGAATGATCTGTAGGAATGAGGAGTTACAGCATTGCTGGTGTCATTTCATTGGTCCGTTCTGACTTATTTAAACTTCCCATTGTCATTTAATAAAACAAATATTATTTCAAGTCTCAAGCAAAATATTAACTTTTACTGAGCTACGAAAAATTGTCAGTAGATAATCCAGTGAATTTTTGAACGGTTTGTTTAACCTAAGATTTAGACAAATTTTCTCAACCCATTTAAGGTCACTTAATCCTTCTGTTTATATGAAAATGTTCAATTCACCTAATTTGAACTGAGTTTTTATTCTGTAATATGTAATTTTGACAATCTTCATACAGATTGTCCTTAACTATCTTGAAAGTATAGGTGGCAATTAATTATAAATTTCATTATCGATTAATTTGTCAATTATTTTTTAATTAATTGGTTTCGTGGTTTGGTCTATAAAAGCGCATCAGTGTTTTCCACAGCCAAGATGGCATCGTTAGATGACTTGTTTTATCCACAACCCAAAGATTTTCAGTTTGCTGTCATAGAGGAGAAAACATACCACAGAAAAAATAATAATTTAAGAGGATGGAATAAGAATAAGAATAAGAAAATGACTCGAAAAGTGATCAATTTAATAGTTTCTGCAGTTCTGCTTGAAAAAACTAAAGATTTCTCTGAAAAATGCTACATATTCACAGAGTCAGGTGACTTGAATTGGAGGTTTCCTAGTCAGATTCTGTCCAGGAACCTTATTTCTCTCCTCTCCTTTGATATCTGCCTGAATCTTTAAAGCATCCCTTAATAAATTACATAGCTGTGATTTTAAAATATTTGATAATGACTCATCACTAAATCATGAAAGTCATGAAATGGATGACCAAGTGTTTGATCAGATTATGATTTTCTCATACAGTCTTGTATTTTAAGTGCAGAGAAAGGGTTTAAGAAAGAACAGCTCTGTCATATTTCACTGCAAAATTCTGATTCTGATTGCCTGTATTTTTTTTCTCTCCCACAGATCCCAAGAGAAAAATACAAACGTCACTCTCGGAGCACTCAGCAGACATTCACACAGCCTCAGACATTTACACGTTTCAACAGACAGATTATTACTCACCAGAGCAGATATGAGTGAGGATAAACCAGCCGAGACTGTGGAAAGCACCCCGGCCGAGGCGAACGCTATTCCTAATGGAAAAGGCCACGAGCCTGGGGAGGAGATCACAGCGTCGGCCAAAACACCACCTGCAGAGGATGGGGGAAAGTGAGTACTACTAATTATCAAGTGTACAATGATGTTACAGCTACTGCTTTCTAAACTCGTCAGGAAATAAATTGTTAGTGTTGGCAGCTGAGGTGATACTTTTCTCCTCTCCTGGGTACACTGGCACAGTTTTTAAGGTACTTGGCAGATACTTTGTTCCAAGCATCTTGAAGAACCTGCCACAGCTCTTCTGTGTGCTGTCTCAGCTGCTTCTGTGTCTTCAAATAGTCCATGACTGACTCCATGAGATCATGGCTCTGTGGGGGTCAGACCATCTGTTTGTTGTAGGACTCCTTGTTCTTGGGGCTAAAGATGGTTCTTTATGACTGACTGCAAGTTTGGCATCACTGTCATGTTGCCTCGCTGAAAAGAATCTACAAAATGAGAAACTTTTTAGAGATCTGGAACTAGGCCTGCTTGCTCAGACATTTAAAACTGTATACTAAAGTCATTTTAGGCTTTTTCAGTTGCTCATGTTGCCCATTTAAATTGTAAACCCTCAGATAGGATCTGTTACTTCCTTTCTAGCTGTCAGTGGCAGCAGCTGTTTAACCCCCACCCCCCTCAATTATTTTCAAGGTACGCTGCTCTTTAGACAAACTGAAATCTCAATAAGTCTCAGCTCTCACAATCTTCACCAATAAAAATGAAAATAGTTGCATCCAAAGAAACCACCAGGGTTCATTCAAAAAAAATGGATTAGATTGCTGTGGCTATTTAGGCAAGGTGGTTTCATTCACTGGGTGACTGAAAGTCATAACCTGCAACTTAGAAGAGGTCTTACTCTCTCAGGCATCAGATCACATTGTATATGCATGTGTAGTTTCCTTGTGCCTGTTTCTCCACCAACCAAGCGGTTTCCTCCATCAGCATTAACAGACCTGCACAAAACACCTTAAGGTTTCTTCTTAAGTATGACACTTAAGGCTTAATTTCTCCTTAGCTGAAGGATTTACTTAAAGATGCTGCACAGAATCCCTTCAAAGGTTTCCTTAGTTGAGTAAAAATGTTTTTACTGCACTGAAAAAGATTGCACTTCTAATACCTGTCATTGTCTCACAAAGCTGGTCTATAGATATAGATATAGCAACAACAACAAAAAAGGCAGAATAAAAGAAGACAGGCAAACAAAATTGGTCAGTGGAGGAAATGATTATTCTTCTGTCAGAACACAATTCAACAAAGCAGCTACTAAAAGTGAATTTGATCTGCAAGTAACAGCAAACAGAAAAAGGAAACTTCTCTTTTTGTTTCTTGAAGATGTTTCAAGTCTCATCCAAGAGGTTTCTTCAGTTCCAAATGTTCAGTTCAGTTCAGTTCAGAGTGAAATGTCTTCAAAAACCAAAAGGAGATGTCCAGTTTCCATTTTCTGAAGCTCTTAGGATTACCATGACCTGGATGACTGAGAATCCACACAGACAGCAAACAGAAAACAATGAATGTGGAAGGAAATTGCAGCGAAAATGAATTCAAGAAGTCTGGAATCGTTCATTTCCTTTATTTATCGCCATAAAATCGGCCATGTTGTGGTTAAGTTGGAGTGAGAGTAACCTTTACTAGATTTGTTTTTTCTTATTTTGGTTGCTTAGGTCTTTTGTGCAGTAGTTAAACTAACTTTAAGGGATTCTTTAAATATACCACCAAGATGAGAAGAAAACCTGAAACACTTAAGTGAACATTGTAGGAAACCAATTTAATTTAAAGACCCCATTTGTTGAAAAGTTTTCAACCTTGTTACCATGTTCATATGATGTTTTATATATGATAGAAAACACCCCGACTGAGCATTTCAACCTTTAAACACAGATTCAGGCAGCCAGGATGTCATATGTAACAAACATATGAAACTAATCCTATTTGCTTGCAGGGTTTGGATTTCTTCAGAGTTTCTAATTCTTACATTTATGGCTCAATTACCCTAAAATTACTTGCAATTGTGTGACATAGTAGTAGTTTTACAGTGATTGAGCAGGGTTAAAGGTGAGCTGGTATGCTCAGGCTGCAGTGAGTTTGGGTGTAGAGAGGTGGGGACCTCATAGATCTGCATATTCTAAAGGACGCAGTTATAGCAAAGTCATTTTAAAGCAAGAAGGGATTATTTTCATGGGAAAAAAAGCTTGAAAATATGTAACTTTGATACACAGAGATGATTTTTTTTTAGGGGCTTAATCAATGACTGGAGAGAGAAGTGAAGAAAATCTTAACTTAAGGTGCTTTTTGCAACAGACCCATGATCTTCACTTACAGAGGCAAGATACAATCTACTATATTTGGCTGGAATTTCATACACCGATCAGCCACAACATTAAAACCACTGACAGGGGAAGTGAATAACATTGATCATATTTGTACTATGTGGTATTCTGCTGGAAAACCTTGGATTTTGGCATCCGTGTTGATGAGACTTAGACACTTTACTCTACTTGTCTCATTTAAGATAATTGCCCAAAAATAAACTGTTTGTTCTAACTAGAGTTTCTAAAAAGTAAAAAATTCTGTCCTCTGCATCACAACCATGACGTCATTAGAGACTCAACTGCTACCAACAGTCATAAAAACTTGAGGGACTTTTTGGCTGAACTGCAGGTTGTGTTTACAAAAACACAGTATTAAAACATATACACCGATCAGCCACAACATTATGACCACTGACGGGTTAAGTGAATAACATTGATCATATTGGTACTATGTGATGTTCTGCTGGAAAACCTTGGATTTTGGCATCCATGTTGATGAGACTTAGACACCCAAATAAACATTGTCCCAGAACAAGCACACTCCCTCATGCAAATGGAAATCCCAAATGTCACTGGCCTACTCCCGCAGGACCATGCATCCCACCACATGGCAAAAACATCAAGCAATCAGGAACATCTTGAGGAACATGACAATGGCCCAAGATGTTGATTTGACCTCCAAACTTCCTATACCCCATTCTGATCAAGCATCAACAGGATGCAGTGGAACAAGTTGGATTGACAGAGGCCCCACTGCACAAGCCAGACTACCCAAAGGATCCAGTGCCAACATCCTGGTGCCAGACCCCATAGGACACCCTGAGAGGTCCTCTTGTCCATGCCCAATGGTTCAGAGCATTTTTGACCACATAAGGGGCACCAACACAATATTAGGCAGGTGGTCATAATGTTATGCCTGATCAGTATATGGTATATAGGAGTGCAATTTTTTCCCCAGAATTGGTAACACTTGTGGGCACATGTACAAATTTTGTACATGTTGATTCAAGGCTTTATCAATCTTTATAAAATGTATAATTAACCAAATTTTGTTTAGTCTTTTTCATGATTTATTGTATTATAACTTTGTTACACTGCACAGAAGACATTTCTGTGTTCTCTCTACTTCCAGCCATGCTTATACTGTTTCCATAGAGGTGCAGGACTTTATATTGCATTGAAAAATGTGCGATAGAAGTGAAAAGTGCCCAGATATTTCTTGGGGTTTGAGTGTTTAAAGAAACTCTAACCTCTGGCAACTATAAGCAAATGATGACAACAGCACATGGCAAATAACTAATCAAACTGCGATGGGGTAACAGGTGATCAGTCTGACCTGGCGGTTAGTTTGTGGCTTTCATTGCTAAAGACTTTGGATATGTGTTGTTGTTTTTTCCACAATAGCGACACTTGACATTGTGAGCATGGACTATTCCCAAAGAGCCGCCTCTTTAAACACCATTTAAAACTATTTCATCCAGCCACTAAGGTTAAATGGCAAAATAATGATGAACAATATCTGGTTTTTATGCCATGGATTTATTTAGCACTAACATAACTCCAATTTATATGCCTTGTTAACTCTTCTTATGTGTAATATTAACTCCCCCTCAAAACCCTCCTATGAACAATACTGAGGACAGGACTTCTGTGTTTTAGTTACAGCCACAGTTTTTAGTGCTATGGGCAGCAAAGAAGCTTAAATTTTCCACTCTAAATATTTGATCTTGTGCCACTTGAGCTTGATTTGTTTTCTTTTCTGTTCAGGTACAAATGGAACTGCTTGGCATAGTTGTGGTGTTATAAAATAAGCCTTTTTTCTACCACTTAAGCCGTATTTCTTGTGTGCCTCAGTTTCCAGCTTACTTCCCTCCTTCATCTGCTCGATCAATATCTGACACACTGCAAATGCTTAACAGAATGGAGATTGAAAGGAGTGTTTAAGCCGAGTAACTCCAAATCAATACCTTTAATTCCCTGTGTCTTTCTGTCTGTCTGCAGCGAATGGTACATGAATGGAAACTACCTCGTGATCATTGTGTCCATTGCAGTAATATTACCACTGGCCCTCATGAAACAGCTCGGTGAGTCATGACCTTCCTACAGCAGGACACCCATTTCATCTTTTCTCCAGTCTGAGGGGCCACAGGGGCTACAATTATGGAATATTATTAATATTAGCTCAGATAAGCTACATGGCTACATGAGACCAGGGAAGGCAGTTTCATCACACCCTGATAGTGTGGTGAATAAGGAGATTCATTAAATTGCTAATAAATTGATTTTTTTTTCATTTTAAAAGGGAGAATATATTATATGTTTTCTCAAAAATTATGTGAGTTTTTTTGTTGCGCTCTAACAAAAGGTTGGTGAGGTTAACAAAATGCAGATGGGTGACAAATTAAAGGGGAAAAAAACATGTTATGTAGATTCTCAGTCATTCAGGTCATTGTAATCCTATGAGCATCCGCAGAAGGAAACTGGACTTCTTTTGTTGGTTCTTAAAGATGTTTCACCTGCCATTCAAGAGACTTCTTCAGTTCTAACTGACTGATAGGGAGTCCCACATACTGTATATATTGTCACCCCCAGCTTACATGGCTTATTAATGACCAAAGACTGACATGCTTTGACGTGTGAATGGTTGTGAGACTGCCAAGTCAGGTATGACTCAAGGTGTTAATGGTGGTGAAACTTTCTGGGGAGAGATCTCAAGACTGCATTATGAGTACCTGATAAGTGGTGTCATAGACCTCCTCTTCTTGAACAGCCACCTTTTAACAGTGATCTACGACACCAATTATTGGGTACTTATAATGCAGTCTTGAGATGTCTAATTCCTGACCGTAAGAGCTTCAGTAGAAATCAACTGGACTTCTCTAGTAGGTCCAAGTCCAGTTGATTTCTACTGAAGCTCCTACCATGACCTGGATGACTGAAAATCTACACAGACATCTGTCTAATTTCTGACCTGGCAGTTTTCAACCATTCACCCCTCGATGCATATGAATCTTGGGTCATTAATAGACCATTGGCTATATGAGTTAAAGGAGACAATGTACATCTGCAACTCTCCATCAGTCAGAACTAGAGAAGCCTTTTGGATGAAAAGTGAAATGTCTTCAAGAACCAAAAAGAAAAGTCAAGTTGCCTTCTACCTCTGTAATTTAAAAACCTACACACTCATAATTTGTGTTAGAAACATGTTTGGTCACCATGTGTTGCCCTCAGTTCTCCTTGGCATTGATCCTCCAAGACTTTGAACTCTGCTGGAGGGATGAACACAATTCCTCCACAAGATATTCACTCATTTGGTGTTTTGATGATGGTGGTGGAAAGCGCTATATAACATTTCAATTCAAGTTGTTCAGTTGGGTTCAGATCTGGTGACCGCAAAGGCTAATGATTCACATGATTTTCATCAAACCATTCAGTGAATCTTTGTGTCTTATGGATGGAGGCATTGTTCAATTCAATTTAATTCAATTTAATTTATATAGCGCATATTTACAACACATGTCATCACATAGCGCTCATTGTCCTATCAGTATAGGAATGTTTCATGATAGCATAAAGATGATCCATCAAACCTCTTGGTAGTGATTTGCCGTGACTCTTCCCTCTCAGGGGACAAGTGAACCCAAACCATATCTGCAAAATGCCCCCGACAGTATAACAAAACCATCAGATCTCCTCACTGTAGGGGTCAAAGGTTCAAGTTTTTCCTTTGATTTTGACCAACAGTCTGTTTAATATGAAAACAAAATAAATATATTTAAACATTCATTACAAACCCTCAGATAAGGAAATATAGGAGTGAATTCAGGAATGTTGTGTCTGAAATGTGATACATTACAGATCACTCTGTGGAAATTCCTTGCTTTTCTTTGCTTGTCAACATCCAAGGACAAGAGGCTGTAGAGCTTATAAGATTTTACATTGTAACTAGCTCAGGGACATTTCATCTAAGGGGATGTTTGTCACTATCAAGGCTTGAACCTTGGCCTTTTGCTTAAATAAGAATATCTCAAACTCATACGCAAGCCTTGTTGGCCTCCTAGTCATCCTCTAAATTTAAATTGGTGTCATATCTTGTATTTTGAGATATTCTGGGTTTTTTCTTTCCTTTTTATCTTTTTTTTTTAAGGGGTAGTGTTTTTGTCTGAAATATGCCTTTGCCTTATTCATATTTTTCTTGGCAGAGAGAGGAATTGTTTTTTTTGTGCCAAGTGGGCTCTGTCTTTTTTCCTTTTTTATGCCTAGATCATTTTCACTGTTTCTCCTCCTGAGATGTTCCTCGGTACATGGTTTATGCTTCTGCTTTAATAATAATAATTTGTAGATATGTCTGATAATTACCAACACAGGTCAGATTAACAGGAGTAGACTTATTTTAAAATAGTAACTCTGTGTTGCTTTTGTGACACACACAGTGTATTTCACAAGGCTGATGGGGAATTATGCATGCGCGAGGGCAAATAGAAAATAAATGGAAAGAAGGACAAAAGCAGTGAAAGCCAGTTTAGAAGTGAGAAATGAGGCGTGTTGGCTGACCTCTTATAAGAAGTCTGTCTCCTGCCCAGATACCAAGAACAACAGAGCCAGTCGGAGCAGTCTCTAGTAATGAGCTCCCAGCACATTAAGTCACTTTAATCCACCGCAACGTTTGAAGAAAATACAGCGGAAAGTACATTTTGACAGCAGAATGCCACCTTACCTCCCTAATGGTTAATGAGAGATGGGAGATGTTACACATACAATATCTTAAGTCAATCTTGTATCATTCTGATTGAGTCTGACTGTGAAATCCAAGATGAAAGAAATGCTAATGAGGTGTTTGTGTTTTAGGATACCTGGGATACACCAGTGGCTTCTCACTGAGCTGCATGGTTTTCTTCCTCATCTCTGTAAGTCCTCTGATCCTGGCATTCATATGTGAAAAGTAGACATTGCATTTTACTTCCTCTTGTTTCTTGTCTGTTGGCAGACATCATGTTCGGATGCACTGGGAGCCTCCCACCACCTCTTTAGTATTCCCTCCTCTATCTACTCATTGCCATGGACTAATGTTTTCATACTGCAGTCCCAGGCTGTGTTGGTTCCCTGTTTTTCTGTGACCCAGTTTTGGCTGTGTGAGCTATAATCCACTCATTGCGCTTTCTCTCTCTCTCTCTCTCTCTCTCTCTCTCTCTCTCTCTTATTCTGGCTCACTCAGTGACATATTTTCAGCCTGTCTGTATTTCGTATTAACTATGCCCCACAGGCCTTTGTTTCTGCCTAACACCTCCCCTCAATGCACTCTACAGGTCATCTACAAGAAGTTCAACACCCCTTGTCCATTTGTGGACTTTTCGTTCAACAGCACTGCCAGTGTAATGAACGTCACAGACCCTGGTGGGGAGGACAATCCTGCCTGTATCCCCAAAATGGCCAACCTCAACTCACAAGTAGGTTCACGCATGTCACTCACTCTGAAGCTGCACATGCACCTCCACTGCAATGGCCTCTGACAGCCACCCACTTGTGTCATAGTCATCCTCAGCATGTTGCCACTGCACAGTCCAAGCATGGAGATCTCGGTGTGAAACACTCAGTTGCACTGAAGAAGAGGTCAGGACCTTTATCTAGCTGGTAATGGTAGACAATACTCTGAGATTGATGCCAGGCTCAGAGATTGACAGTGGCCCCTGAGCTGTCTACAGAGCTGTAAAAATTGCTTTGGCATTCGGATTGTTACATTTAGATCATTAAGTTTGCTCTCTGTGAACCAAAGAGGTAGTAAATAAGTGAAATGGGAAAGTCCTGACATTTTTCTAAGTACCCTTGTTTTTTACACACAGTACATACCTTCACAGCAGGATGGCCTTAAAAACCCTTAATAATGGCCAGATAAACTTGATTGTAATGTTACATAACTTAATACGATTGAAACAGTTTTACTTCTCAGAAAATTAGCAAATACACTCTGTTATTATGAAATCCTATCAGGTTTTTATTAGCATCCCTTAAAGATGTATGAGATTTTCCTCACCCAGGCTAGTAGGACCAATCCCTGCTGCTTAGCAGCTTACAAGTAAGGCATTCTTAAATAAGCTAAAGCTGGTCTGCAGCCAAGCCCAAGTTAATCACAGGGAAACAATTAGCTCTCTGTGATGTGTCTGAGGGAGCAATGGGCAGTAAAGCGCGAGGTTGGTGGTAAGACGTCTGGGATGGCGCTGCTGTATCTATGGTGACCTGTTGGGGTTCATTTTCAGACGGCCTACACCATCCCCATCCTGGCGTTCGCCTTTGTGTGCCACCCCGAGGTCCTCCCCATCTACACAGAGCTGCGCAAGTATGTTCTTATGATGGAAAACTCCTGCTAAGTTTGTGTTGGATAAGAAATCAGTTGCATAACAAAGAGGAAAGCTACTGTGTCTGCTTTGTGCTTGGCTGATCATAACCTATTCACATGCACTGCTTTCACTTTTTTTTTAAGCTGTTGGCACTGCTTGTATGGGTTAGCATGTTGTTAGTCCAAATGTATCATCCTGCTTTGAACCAGTGTTGCTTGTTTTTCTAAAATTAATCCTAATGTGCTATTAACTCTTTGCATATTCCTATCATTAAAGTAGGGCCAGAGCAGAAGATGGTATTTATAGTATCTGGGCTAAATGCTTTCTATATGGACACAGTGCAGTAATTTCACATTGGGGTGCCCTGATGTCGTGTGTTTGTTTGTGTGTGTATATGTGTGTGTGTGTGTGTGTGTGTGTGTGTGTGTGACATCACATGGCAATATTTTCTGATTTCAGTGCCACCAAGAAAAAGATGCAGCATGTGGCCAACATCTCCATTGCAGTTATGTACAGCATGTACTTCCTGGCTGCTCTTTTTGGATACCTAACTTTCTATGGTGAGGCCTGGTCCTCCTCTACTATCTATCTATCTATCTATCTATCTATCTATCTATCTATCTATCTATCTATCTATCTATCTATCCTCATTTTTCTTAATTTCTTTATTCATGCTTTCAATTTAATTGTTGTTAGTTTCGTATTCTCAATCATTATACGCTAAAAGTCTGGGGCTGAAAAGCATCATGGTTCATCTATGCCTTCTAGTGGTCACACTGTAAGTCTAAATAGCTGCACATTATAAATGAGTCATTTTTACCTACAGAATGTTATACTATTACCTATTATTATTATTATAATACTATTATTACTACTATTAATATTATTTTCTATACTTGTATACAATGTGATATATGTAGTAAACTTTTGTAGTTGGTTTTTAAGGAGTGTTCTTCCTTCCCATTGGTTCATCATCCTCAGAACTGCCCTGTTTTCCTGTTTTCATCTCCTCCAGGTGAAGTGGAAGCTGAGCTGCTCCACACCTACAGCCGCATTGATCCGTATGACACTTTGATTTTGTGTGTGCGTGTGGCCGTGCTCACCGCCGTCACACTCACCGTACCAATCGTACTCTTTCCTGTAAGTACAATTTTTAAACTGATGGTTAATGCACTAACTCCCTCAAATAGTGCATGTGTGACACTTTACATTTTTTGTTGTTAATTATGATCAGGTACGGAGGGCGATCCAGCAGATGATGTTTCCCAACAAGACCTTCTACTGGCCTCGCCACATCGCCATCGCCTTCGTCCTGCTCACTTTCATCAACCTGCTGGTCATCTTCGCCCCCAACATCCTGGGCATCTTTGGGATCATTGGTAGGTTGGACCGACCCTGTCACAAGAGGAGGTAGCACCAGCATTTACAAGCTCAGTTACTATAAGAGGCACACTGAAAAAAACTGAGTAACACTGACTGATCTGTTTAATGTAATCTATTTTATTATGATGTAAACAATGTGAAGAATGTGAAGGACTTTCTTGTAGCGATAATCCTGCAGATAATTATTATTAGAATCCTGAGTTCCGCTTGGCTTTGCAGAGCTTTATATTGTGTTTCAGTTTGTTGTCTATAGCTTTGGTCCACTCTCATTATATTAATAGCGTTATTTTTGGTCCTTTTTTCAGTGAGAAAGATCTGAAAATTCACAGCACTACAGAACATTTTGCGCTAAACACCAAACAAGAGACAGACACAGTTAACAAGCTGAGGGACCAGATACTTCATTCCCCTCAGGACTTGGTAGAACCCGAAAGAGACCAAAAACAAACCTAAAAAGGGAGTAAATATTGGGCTTATATTTGTCATGCCTCCAAACGATGTGTAAACAAGCAAAACTTTGTTGAAAAGTTTGCTGTTTCAGCTTTACAGAACATGCTAAAAAAAAAAGTGGATAATAAACACATACATGTGCATGGTTTTGTATTTACAAAATAAACTCAATTTTTTCATTATAACTCTACCTGCACTGATTTACATTTTCCAAATCAAAGTAGAACATACTTAAAACAAAGTCATATTTCTCTATAAGAAGCGGAAAAATAATCACAGATGATTGAGCTTACATGGAAGAGAAATAAAACAAGGGAGTGCTGCTTGACAAATGCAGATATCAAAAACAGGTGCTCTTTGAATCCAAGGAAATATCAAGCAGAGAGAGAAGTTGGACTTCTTTTTTTGCTTTGTGGTCATTAAGTCAGAACCAAAAAATACCAAAATACAGAAAAAAATACCAAGACACACTGCTTAAACTTTAATAAGTGGGCTTAATGCTTTTATTAAGCCTGTTTATTAAAAATACAGAAGCATCTAAGATATGCAGAATGACAGACTTCATATAAAGTGCTCACTTGCAGCTGAGAATTTTAGCAGGTTAATAAACAGTGGAAGAAAAATTAAAGGGATAAAGAGATAGCCTGCCCATCATCAGATGATCACGTACAATAATTAAGATTTTGAGAACAGCAATAAATATGTGGAAATAGATCTTTCGCACTGTCTCTGCTAATTTTGTGGAGTGATGGCACATAGAGGTAGCAAACAGTACTTGGAATCCATCAGCCTCATCCAAACATTAAGTTCCAAAGCTTTGTATCATCAATATTCATTTTTGGTAGTCAACAAATACATATAAACAAGTCTTTTTGCCCATTTTCTGCTAATCTCCATATCGTCGCTACAGTGCTGTCTGAGTAGCTGCAGGACTTAATGAGAACTGAAGGGAATGAGAATTCATGGAGAGTGAGCTTCATGAATAATTTTGGTTTTTTTTGTGCTTTCCAGGTGCCACGTCTGCCCCTTGTCTCATCTTCATCTTCCCCGCTGTCTTCTACATTCGTATCGTACCCAAAGAAGAAGAGCCACTGCGCTCGGCCCCCAAAATCCTGGTGAGCATCATCAGAACACCAGAAAATGATCGCATATTTCTGTTAAGATGCAGAGTAGAGTAGTGTAGGTGCATTTGAAAAGAAGCTGAGAATGTAATGCTGAATGACACTGGACCGATATTTGAGATTATGTTGTTTTGAACTGTTGGTTTTTGAGTTTTAATTATGTTTGAGGTGGTTTTGTACCTTTTATAGCTGTTTATATGGGCAACAGCCGTGACCTGGGGTATTATATTTGTTTTTTGGGTCCATCCATCCGTGTGTTCCATCATTTTTAATGCGATTTCTCAGAAATGGCTCCAGAGAATTTGTCAAATTTGGCGCAAACATTCACTTGTACTCAACGCTGAACTGAATAGATCTGGGTCAAAGGTCAATGTGACCTTACAAAACATGCTTTTGGCCGTAACACAAGAATCCATTCATCACTAATTACAACAGAATTTCAAACAAACGTCTGACAGGATTAAATGATGAAGAGGTGACATTTTCTTCTAATATTGTGCATCCTCAATTCCTCTCCTCAACTCCTCTCCTTGCATCTATGGCCCTCCCACTGGAGATGTGAGGAAGAGACACGAGGAGAGAGGAGGCGAGGCAACAGGCAGTTAACAAAATGAGACATCCTCGCCTTGAAGCTGTGGTTTTAAAGTGAAGTCAATGAAATATGACGTGTGGCACAGCGGCATCATCCGCATCGACACACACATGGGTCATGAAGTATAAAAAAGGCAGAACACACAAAAAAGTATTATGATTGAGCAACATATATTTATTGCACACTTGGTTTGTATAATGCAGCTGTGAGTCGAGCCTCTTTTATGCACCACGGGTGTCAAAAAGCAAATGACACAGCGTGGAAACACCTGTAAATCCTCGCTAATAGTTTCTCCGGGAAGCCTCCTCTCTCCTTAAAAATTGAGACATCCTTCAAAATGCCTGCGAAGATCGATTTCTGAGTCACAAGCAGGAGGATGCAGGATAGAGGAGATGAGGAAGCTCAAAGTGGTAAAATTAGATGAGCTATTTGATGTCTTACAGTAATGTTCTGTAAAAATACCTTTCTGACAATTATTTAATAGTATCAGGAACAGAAGGAGAGAGGGAAGTAAACTGCTACTTGACCAGTGTTTCTGTACATATCTGGGTTACAGCTCCATAAAAAAAGAGAACAATTATTTAAAGACAATTTATCATCAGACTGAAAGGCAGTGTTTTGCTGCCCTCTGTGGTTGAAAGTTTCTGTTTTGCCTCTGTGTGTGCAGAAATGTGCTCTGTTGCTTCTGTAATTACACCCAACAGTGTCAAGGTTTACTGACACATGCTGGAGTAAAACTCTATTGAGGCAGCAAAGAAGAACCACAGAGAAAGGGTCAGCAAAAACAAGATTTTAGGGACTGTTTAATTAATTTTGATATAATGCTTGTCAAATACATCTACACCGATCAGGCATAACATTATGACCACCTGCCTAATATTGTGTTGGTCCCCCTTATGTGGTCAAAAATGCTCTGAACCATTGGGCATGGACAAGAGGACCTCTCAGGGTGTCCTATGGGGTCTGGCACCAGGACGTTGGCAGTGGATCCTTTGGGTACTCTGGCTTGTGCAGTGGGGCCTCTGTCAATCCAACTTGTTCCACTGCATCCTGTTGATGCTTGATCAGAATGGGGTCTAGGAAGTTTGGAGGTCAAATCAACATCTTGGGCCATTGTCATGTTCCTCAAGATGTTCCTGATTGGTTGATGTTGTTGCCATGTGGTGGGGTGCATTTTCCTGCGGGGGTAGGCCAGTTGACATTTGGGATTGCCATTTGCATGAGGGAGTGTGCTTGTTCTGGGACAATGTTTATTTGGGTGTCTAAGTCTCATCAACACGGATGGCAAAATCCAAGGTTTTCCAGCAGAACACCACATAGTACCAATATGATCAATGTTATTCACTT
>OMNN01083365.1:0-10065 GCA_900302755.1 Chromis chromis | reverse complement strand
GAGACTTAGACACCCAAATAAACATTGTCCCAGAACAAGCACACTCCCTCATGCAAATGGCAATCCCAAATGTCACTGGCCTAACCCCGCAGGAAAATGCACCCCACCACATGGCAACACTAAACAATCAGGAACATCTTGAGGAACATGAGAATGGCCCACGATGTTGATTTGACCTCCAATCTTCCTAGACCCCTTTCTGATCAAGCATCAACAGGATGCAGTGGAACAAGTTTGATTGACAGAAGCCCCACTGGACAAGCCAGAGTACCCAAAGGATCCACTGCCAACGTCCTGGTGCCAGACCCCATAGGACACCCTGAGAGGTCCTCTTGTCCATGCCCAATGGTTCAGAGCATTTTTGACCACATAAGGGGGACCAACACAATTTTAGGCAGTTGGTCATAATGTTATGCCTGATTGGTGTATATGTATTTCCTTCGTGAATTTATGATTTTAACATTTCTTTTATTTGAGTTAATTTATTATAGGCGCTATTTTATCATTGTATGGCTTATGCAGTTATAGATCCACAAGTAGGATGTTTGCCATCTTACGTTGGACTCTCTCACTCTCTCTCATGACACTAAATGGAAAGTAATCCTGACACTGTCCAAGGGTAATGCTAAAACTCACTAATTATTCAATTTGTTTATTATGTTACCTTACTTAAAAGTGTTACCTTTGGACATATTCAAGCTTCTTTTTTCCTACTTTCTGATCCCTAAATCTGTGTTTCTGCTGTTAAACTGCTCCTTTAGTGCATTCTACCTCCAGCATGTCTTATGTAAAGCGTTCTATATGACCTTGTTGTTGAAATGTGCTTTACAAATCAACTTACCTCGCCTGTAGTGTGTCTTCATACCAGCTGACTGCTTGTACATTCAGCTCTGTTTATATAACTGAACTTTACTTTCCCAACAGACCACGCTGGATGTAATT
The DNA here is from genome assembly GCA_900302755.1 of Chromis chromis. Lineage (NCBI taxonomy): Eukaryota > Metazoa > Chordata > Actinopteri > Pomacentridae > Chromis > Chromis chromis. Next base: position 9,123 of record OMNN01083365.1, on the reverse strand, counting down.
GTTTCAAACGATGTCACTTTGAGACAGTTTTACTGTCCGCAAAAGCAGAAAACTGATGTCTGCAATGTAAAGTATTCAATATGCTCAATGTTAACCTGCCAATAGCACAGAAACACTGCAGCTCTTTCATTACGAGCCCGATTCCCAGTCGTACTGAAAAATGGTTTCAATCTGAGTTTCTTGGCTGAACCACGTCCCGAGGAGCGACAGGAACAGAAGCTAAAGTAAAGTGGCGGGTGATAAAAGAGCAGTGCTAATCAACTGCAAGCTGAGGACGACATTATGCTTGCTCAAGTCGCTATATCGCCTCCCCCAGTGGTTTATTTTGCGTGCCAGTGTGTTCATTTTCATTTTGCGCACTGCTCCTGCAGACAGCTCTGTTGGTAGCAGACAGTTTTTAAGAGGAAAGGTATTCGTATCTACAGAACCAAATGGGGTCAATTCAGTGTCACCGTTTCTTGAAAAGTATTTAAGCATCTTCCGACGTGTCAGACTGTCTTTCTGTCGATTTGCGGCTCGTTTTGTGTTTCGTAAAAAGCTTATTCTGGTGTCAGATGCGCAGTCACGGAGGAGAAATGGCTTCAGTCTGTGTTTCATGTCGAGCAGCAGGAATATTAACTTCATAGAGTGACGTGACATCTAACAGAGTACTGCTTAATCAGCACTCTGATGCCACACTAGTGGAGGAGCTGTACCTTCAAGCTGTATTGTCTCCCCGAGCTTTTCTGTTTGTTCTCCTGAGTAACCGTCATCTAAAAGGGTTTTTCCTTCTAACTCTGATTCCATTTTCATGTTTTCTATTAAATTAAGCCAGTTTCACAATCACAAAGCGCCATTGTCTCCGTAAATCCCTCTTCTCTTTTGCTATCTATTTCCTCACCTGCATGTTCTACCTTTTCCATTATCGTGTTGTCTCCATGTCCCCCCCCCCTTCCTCATTTCCCTACTCTCTCCATCTTTGTCATTTTTTACCCCGTTCTCCCCACACAGTTCTATCTTTCTCTGCCTTTTGAAGACCGGTTAGCTGACAGATGCGTGGAGAGAATAGCTTCTGACAACTCGGGCTTTCCTCTCATCTGTCATCCCGGACGCCTGAGTATCTGGGCTTCAGGGAGCTTTAGAGGGAGACAGAGGGGGTCACAGGAGAAACCAGAGGAATCAAAGTGAGTGCACCAAGAGGAATAATTACTTTGAAGGAAAGCTGAAAGCCCTCTCGTCATTAGGAATTATCCATTTATTTACTTCCTCTGTCAGCAGGAGGTGGAAAGTGATGAAAGACGCTTGTTTCTTTATTCCTATAGATGAGACTACTGTGTGTAATGTAAAATGAGTCACTCATAATGACATTATGATGAAGTTATCACCTGAATCTGCAGTTCAACTCAACTTATCACTTCATTGATATGCTTTTAAGGCCTCCAGCTCTATTGTATTAAGCAGGCCCTCATCAGCAGCCACGGGAGAAGCTGTTTTCCACAAACAAGTTGATAAACCCACTTTGTCCGTGACCTGCCCAGCACTAAATAGAACAAATTAGCAAACAGATGGTGAGTTCGGCATTTAGCTGCAAAGAGACGGACAGATATTTTCCTGAAGGAGTCGGTGGAGATGAAACGCTGAGCTCCTGATGAAACACTGAGCTCTTTCTAGAAACACTACCCGAAATGAATGCTGATGTTACAGCATTCAAACTTTTTGGAAACACAGACGCTGTATTATTTTGTGGGTTTTTTTGTGTTTACAGCCTGTTGCACTGCACAGCGGCCAGTTATATCAGCGAAGTCAAGTTTAAAGGCTTAAGGCTAAAAGTAGGCTTTAACTGGCTGAGGGAGGAGAAATTCCTAAAAGCGATGGGATAAGTTTGAGAGAAGTTTGGGGCAAAAGACTGTCTTCTAATAATGTAAGATAAGATCAGATAAAATAAGATAAGATTTTATTAATCCTGAAGGGAATACTTGTGCAATATTGCTGAGAATAAAGCAAATGACAGTGCCTAAAAAGTAAAAAGCAATAAAATATAAGTACAATATATTACTGAAATAAGTGAGATACAATAAGGCCTCTATCAATCAAACTTGTTCCACTGCATCCTGTTGATCCTTGATCAGAATGGGGTCTAGGAAGTTTGGAGGTCAAATCAACATCTTGGGCCATTGTCATGTTCCTCAAGATGTTCCTGCTTATTTGATGTTTTTGCTATGTGGTGGGGTGTATTTTCCTGCAGGGGTAGGCCAGTGACATTTGGGATTTATATTTGCATGAGGGAGTGTGCTTGTTCTGGGACAATGTTTATTTGGTTGATGTAAGTCTCATCAACATGGATGTTAAAATCCAAGGTCTTCCAGCAGAACACCACAGAGTACCAATATGATCAATGTTATTTACTTCACCTGTCAGTGGTCAAAATTGTTGTGGCTGATCGGTGTATATTGTCACCCACAACTCAAATGGTACAATCCAAAACTTATGTGCTTCAAAGTGAGGATTATCTCAGCAGTGTGTCCTCATAGCTACAAGTTCCTGGATTAATGTCCCAACCTGGGGTCTTTCTTTGTGGAGTTTGCATATTCTCCCTGTGCCTGAGTGGGTTCTCACCGGGTTCTCTGGCTTCTTCCCACAGTCCAAAGACATGCTGAGGTTAATTGGTGATTCTAAATTGTCTGTAGGCTTGAATGTGAGTGTGTTTGGTTGTTTGTCTCTCTATGTGTAGTCCTGTGATAGACTGGCGATCTGTCCAGGGTGTACCCTCCCTTCGCCCTAAGTCACGCCCTAAGGTGTTATTGGTGGGGAAACTTTTTGGGGAGGGTCCCTGGTAACTGGTGTCATAGACTCCCTCCTTTGTTTAGAGATGGCTCTTCCAATTTCTTCTTGTCTTGGGTGTGTGTAATAGGGTCATCATCCTCATCGTGAACATTGTTTTTCAGCTTAACATAGCAAGTAGTTGAAGAAAAAATCCATAATAACTTTCCACCATATTGTAATTCAAGTGGTCTGAGAGAAAACTCGACTTCTGCACCTCCTCTTAGTTCTGATTTCAGGCTTTACAGAGTCTGGCCTCTGGTGGAAGACTTTGGCCAATCACAGGTCTTTTTAGAGAGAGCGCAACGTTCCTATGGGCGGTTTTGCAATTGCAGACGTGCATGCACGTCCCCGCAGATGAAAGCCTGATTCAAATACAGAAAATCCTCCAGGGAAAGATGGTATTCCAGCATTGGCAACAACAGCCTACACTGCAAAGCAACCCAGAAATGGAAAGACAGACTTATCAAAAAGAGAGTCTGACTACAAAGGCAATATGTTAGTAGTGGTGAAGCACACACTAAGTTATGTTCTGTAATTGCTATATTCTGAGCTTGCCGTTTTTCTCCTAGGCAGGTAATGTCCTGTAATATCTAAATGTGTGGTGGTGGTTGGTTAGGTTGTGCAGGTAGATCTACCTGCAAGCTGGTGATGAGTGGCTATGTTGCTAACAGTCAGTTTAGCCCTTTGCTAACTGCAGCAGCTAATTCAATCTCATGTTTATTTTCACATTTAGAGCTGCAGAATCATGGCTGGATTTCAAATTGGTGTGCTTTTTCCAGTTTTCTGTGTACTCCAGCTTAAAGCCTAAAATGCCATTTTCACAAGTGCAAAGTGTAATATCTGCACCACCGTCTCTTCTGCATAGTGTGACCTATGTCCATAATAATCAGTCCTCTCTCTGCTATAATGAGAAAAATAATACTCAAGTGTTAAGTGGTCCTCTCCTAGTTGGCAGAATCCTGGAATGACTTACAGGGCCTTTGGGACCTCCAGACCTCATTCTGAAAGCTCCCTGCCAGCCGCGCTTCATGTTGTGAGAAGTTAACAGTCCAGGGAGTGAAGGTCCGCTGGTTCAGTCAGGCTCTCATTACTCTGTAAAGGGCCAGAGAGGAACTGAGTGGATGAGCTGCATCTTCTCACTGCTGGATAAGAGGGTCAGCTATTCTTCTACAGGCTTGTAATCAAAACCCATTTTGTCCTCCCACTAAATTACACCGTGCTGTTCTGCCAGCTAGTGCGCTGCTGTTTTGTATGCAAGGAAAGGAGTGTCCAGATGTGTGTGTGTGCGGCTTCACGCATGCATGCTTTTCATTTAAGGAACTGTGGGAATTCGTACTCACTCCTCCATGTAAATTTGTTTGTTTCCCTGATTTCCAGAACCCCTTCTCTAAGGTGCGCCTCTTGCCATGCTCTCATCAGTCTTGAATCCTGACATGAATATAGATGCGGCTTTGCCATATTCACAACACACAGGATGTCAACCAGCATCTCCTCAATCTGCAATTTAAATATTCTCAATTGATTTCAAATGTGCATCCTCAGTAGAAACTTAAATGGATAAAATAGCCTCTTATATTCAAATCAGCATAATCACATAATGGGCTGTTTGCTGGGATACAATCGCTGGTATAGAATTTATGATAAAGAACTTTATTTTGCCGTTTCAGTATAACTCAACCTGCATATTGATTTTCAAAATTGAGCTCACAAAATCCTTTTTTATTGCTCAGCCGTACAGAAAATCAGCATCAAATTACAACTAAAAGTTGGCTCTCGTTAAGTGGCCTCTTTTGGGAGAAATCAGGTGAACTGACTGCCGTACGCTCCAGGGAACTGCTGAGTGGAGGTTTCAGCCGTATAGGTAAAAGATGTGTATAATTGGTGATTAGCTTCAACCACCAACCTGGTGTTTGAATTCTTTATCTTGTGCGGTGACTTTTTTCCTCACAAATCCCGACTGATTGTGACTAATTTCATCATTTGTCCAGACTTGTTTCCATTTTTTCTAGGTTTCTGTGATATTTCCCTTTTGATCAATTACAAAAGCAAATGTATGCTGTGATGAATCAAACACTACATGAACTAGAGCAGTGCGTGTTCAAAACAGGCCTCCAGTCTCGCTGTTTGCACCTTCAGTATCATCTGTCCACCTCTCAATCAAACTAATTCACACTCGACTGCCTCGGGTTATCAAAATGTTAACATTAAAACCTAATTGAGCTTCTTCGTTAGGTATAAGCAGCACCGCTGAGAGCAAGGGTTAACTTCAACTCTCTCTCTACATGACTCTGGCTCTAATATAGTCTCACGCTGAAGCTAATGATAATGTATTTATTTATTTATTTTTTTAGTTAATGTTTTGGGGGAGAGTTTTTCCATTTTATTAGATAGATAGAGAGACAGAGTGAAAGTGGGGGAGACAGGAGAATAACATGCAGCAAATGGTCTTGAGCCGGACTCGAACTCATGACCGCTGCTAAGGGACTATGCCCATGTGGTATCGCCTTAACTCAGTGAGCTAAACGGCGGCCCATGATAATTTATTATTGATTTTTCGAAGGATTGCTTTTTTAATTAGCTGATTAATGCAACAACTAATTTAGTAATTACAGTTTTTTATTTGACTAATATAAACAATAAATTACCAAAAATAAATAGGAAAAACTTCAATCATCTAATTATTATCATCTAATTTCTATGTCGCTGCTGTAATGTGATTTAAATAATATTAATGGACCCTATTTGTCAGATGTCTGATCAGAAAAATACTGAAAATCTAATTCAAAAGGACACATATTATTATTATGTATTTGCTGTATGTCAAAGTAACTTTCTTCCTTTCTTTGAACTGAATAATTTGTAGTTTCAGTATAATTTCATAACTGCAGTAATATGCAGTTAAGATAATCACTACTGGCAAGAGGTTGAGGTGGGGAAAGTGAGTGCAACCACTTGTCCCAGTCACCACCACTGTGGGCCCTTGAGCAAGGCCCTTAACCCCTGACTGCTCCCCGGGTGCTGCACTGCGGCGGCCCACTGCTCCTAGTATGTATAGGTTAACTTTGAATAGGATGGGTCAAATGCAGAGAAGGAATTTCCCCAAGGGGATCGATAAAGGTTAGATTATTATTATTATTTAGTTGCATGCCTCAATAATACAAAATAAAACAATAGAACACTCTTTAATTTGAAATACTTGGTCACAAAAATGTAAAAAGTTATCATTATTTAACTGATGGAGCAGGCATGACAAATTGTGTCACAAAAGTTTGATTATTATTATTATGTATTTTTGCATCATTGTGGGGCAGGGATAATAACTAAAAGTGTTCGTAACATTAGTTTAAGCCATTTTCTCATTCATATATGACCATTAAACTAAACTTTCCAGTTTCATAATGCCCCTTTTCACAATAAAAGTACATAAGATTCATAATTCATTCTGATGTTGTGGTCTTATTTCAGATTTAAATGTGTGATTCAGCTGTTGGACGACATAAACTTTAGTGTTTTCAAGGACTTTTTAAAAAACATTTTGAAAAATAAATATATACACTGTGCATAGTTTGAATCCATCTTTATTCCTTCTATTCAAACCGTGCCTCTTTAAATTATATTCAATGAATTATATAATGTGAAGGTTATTTGTCCCTAATAACAGTATTATGCTGTTCTTTTTAATTAAAGTGCATAAAAAAGGTCCCTCACAGGGAGAGACTGAAGCCTTATTACTTTATTTAGTCTGTTTATTCATTAATAGGCAATATTGAATTCATGTTCATTAGCGCATGCTAATGAGGACGCCCTGCTGTGTGTGTGTGCTGGTTCCTTTTGTTGCCATGTGTGTTTGTGTGAGGCCACACAGGTGTTTCTGCTCAATACCCAGTATGTGTGTGGAAATAATTACTGCATGTGAACCATTGTTTGAATCCACATGTGTGTTTTTGAACCGCGTATACTCACGAGGCTGGAAGCACGTATATTCTGCATGTGTTTTTCTATGCATGTTTCCATCTCAGCCTCTAATTTGCAGTAAACAGCGTCCTTGAGCATCCTGAGCAGATCTCGAGTGCATTTTTTATCCCAATCATCATTAAAAGGCAAGCTGATGGAAAGGAAAAATCACACAGGAGGATAAAACGTCCACGTGTTGATGTTCTCATAATGTAAATGAATAAAATACACTCAGCTGAATGTGCTCAGTGATTTTCATGCAGAAGCATCAAGCCATAATTAGTCCGGACAGCTGTGAGCATGTCAAAGGACAAATTGAACTCCGATTATCGGTAAGTCATTACTTAATAATAATGGGACATGTCAAGTGACGTGCAAATAAATAAAGCTGCCCTATGTGATTGTGGGGTGATAGGCTAAGTTTCTCATCGCCAGAATTATCCTGTTCTCACTTAATAACCGCCCATTTGAATTGACAGGTCCTTGCTAGAATGAATGGCATTGACTCTGACAGGAGGGTGTGATGCAGCTGTGAAATATGGGTCAGCTGTGTAACTTATGAGAGATGCAAAGACTCGCGTTGGGTTCACCTTGTCTTATCTCGCTTTACTTGAAATTACTTTGTGAGAAATGGTCAGTAAAGTAAACTTTATCTGCATACTTATAGGAAGATCCCTGTATGACTTCATCCACGCCAACTTTTTTGTAACCACAACAGCTGTGGATCAACAAGGAAACAACAAACTTTCTTCTCTCCCACCTGTTTTTTTTTGCTGCTTCCACTCAATCCTCCTCTCCTTCCTGACTCAGGAGTTTTAGCACAGGGCCCATACGGAGTTACTAATAGCAACAGACTATAATTTTTTCGAACGGGCTCCAGTCAGCCAATTTGTAGGGCTGAGTGGTCCGGGAGGTATACCTCACACATTAGCCCATTGTCCCCCTGCCATTTGTTACCACTGACAGGATCCTATGTCAGTGAAATACAGCTAATACACTTGAGCTGTACTCTCATTTAAATAGCAGCTGCTAAAGAGGTTTTCAGTCTATTAAGCTCACTGAGGATTAAAGTGTCTCCGCTTAAATGATGCTCAACACCTGTGGTTGTAGTTTGCGCACCCAGTAGTCACTTCAGTTACGAAACAAAACGAGAGGTTTGGTTAAAAAAAAAAAAAAAAGCAGATGGAACGATGGCAAAAGCAGACTTGGTATTTAAAAATGCTTATTTTATGTAGCTTTTGTTCCTTTGGACTTATAGAAAAAAACATGTTTTCAGTTCAAATGAATCTTTTGACAGTTGAAATTTCGTTGTGTCCTGGAAAAACACAATCCAGGAAAAACTGCACTTGTCTTGGTACAAACTAACACTTTCCACTGTATACTTTATATACTGGACCAGATTCACTCTCAGTTGTGAAGTCATTCATGCACAGATGGTGATAATTTCATAATCATTGATATTCTTAGCAGTGAAGTGTGCCATAGCGTTGAATGTTTGCGTTTTGCATGGCTGTTCTAATCCTTCTACTGTACCATATCGGAATCCTTGCAGTCTTGAAATTCTGTTTTGTATTTGTTAGCCACACACCATAGCTCTAGGATTGGTCATGCAGTTGGTCGGTCAGGCTGCCTGTTGTCATTCCACCACTTAGTCCAGACCGACACTGAATGAATTGCAGTGAAATTTTGTACATTTTCAGTCGCCAGGCGATGTGTCCTAATGGCTTCCCCTGTAATCCCCTGTCTTTTCCCTCCGGCACCACCATTACCATGACATTTGTGGTTTTGAGTGAAAGCTCTTGATAACCCTCAGATGGATCAACATGAAAATGTTCCCCTCAGGATGTATCCGAGTGACTTTAGGGCCCACTTAAAGGTCCCATATTGTGTCAGTTTTCAGAAAATTAATGAAAGTCTCACAAGTTTGAGCTCAGAATACTGCAAAGATGGTTACTTTTACCATGACTGCATAACCCCCTGGTTTTAATACTGTTTTAAATGGGCTGCCTCAGTGTCTTTAGCTTTAAATACTGTCCACTCCTCCTTCAGGAAAAAGACTCTCTCTTCCCAAACAGTTGATCACAAAGCAGCTGGTATACATGAATAAGTGTGTGAGACCAGGACTTTCTAGGTCCTTCAACTTTCTCTCTGGGTGATTATTTGAGTTCCCAGCTTTTCGCTTCTTTTCAAAACAGTGTATAGCAAATTTATATAAGTTTTACAATCAATAGTTTAACAGTGCAGAGCCGTAACCACCGCCCAGCCAATCAAGTTACGCTCCTCTGGTCACGTGACGCTGAGGCTCGGAAGGCAAGGAGCTGGACGGTTAGCCATAGCAAACAATGCTAACGGCGGAGCCTCAGTGAG
>OMNN01083364.1:0-11872 GCA_900302755.1 Chromis chromis | reverse complement strand
TCCCAGAACAAACACACTCCCTCATGCAAAGGGAAATCCCAAATGTCACTGGCCTACCCCCACAGGAAAATGCACCCCACCACATGGCAAAAACATCAACCAATCAGGAACATCTTGAGGAACATGACAATGGCCCAAGATGTTGATCTGACCTCCAAACTTCCTAGACCCCATTCTGATCAAGCATCAACAGGATGCAGTGGAACAAGTTTGATTGACAGAGGCCCCACTGCACAAGCCAGAGTACCCAAAGGATCCACTGCCAACGTCCTGGTGCCAGACCCCATAGGACACCCTCAGAGGTCCTCTTGTCCATGCCCGATAGTTCAGAGCATTTTTGACCACAAAAAGGGGGACCAACACAATATTAGCCAGGTGGTCATAATGTTATGCCTAATCAGTGTATATATCCAACTGTCCAGATACACATTTTTAGATTTCCAAATCAGATCAACTGAGATTAACTGATCAAAAATATTACAAAACCAATTGGTCTGAGTTGGAAAACAGACCCAAAAATGGTGCTACTGATGATATCTATGGGCATGATAGCAGCTAATAACTGCCATTTAATGGGCTATCAACAACCCCAACAGATATGTTATTTAACCTCCTCTGTGACTGTGAATATGACCAACAAAAGAGAAATGGTTTGCAGACAGGAGCTTCCTAACTATTGGTTAGTAATTCTGCCGGTCTTTTTCCTTCATCACTAACAAAATGCCAGAGGGAACCCGACGGCACAGTGCAATGGAAAGAAAACAAACACATTTGACACATTTCACAAAGACAAGAACTTCCATTTCTGGTGTTAGTGGGCCTTTAGGCAACTACCTTCATGCAAGCTGAGGGAAATTAAATATTGCTGGTCTACAAAAAGACACAAAATGCAGCTTCTGATACGCCAGAAATTCTTCATGCTCGACACTCATCCATCATTTTTGACATCACACTTTTGCCGTTTCCATGACAGAACGTCCTGCATTGTTCTGAATGATTCCTGGGAGAACAGATAAAGCCACTGAAAGAGAGAAAGAGTGTGAGATGAAAGTCATTTCTAGAAAGCAGCGAGAAGTGACAAAATTCAATTCAAAACTCCTTGATATCATGCTAAACTGCATCCCTGACCACTTTATACTGAAGATGTCTCCAGATGATTTTTTTCTGCTTCAGACAGAGTTTTTCTCGCTTCCAGTCTTCACGCATGACATCAACAGTTTCATTTGAGCAAATAGAGCAAATCCACAGGGTCTGGGTTAATTTAGAAATGGACAATCTCTGCTGCTGAATGGTTTATGGCGATGGGATGCTTTTTTTTTTTAGACCTATTTCCTGGTGCGGTTGTAGAAGACGAGAAAGATGTCAGGAGATAGAGAGAGAGACGTAGGAGGTATAGGAGGAAGAGAGGGAGGAGGAATGAGACGAGGGCTGTTGTTTGCTGCTGGTGCTGAGGGTCCAGGAGGCCCCAGACGCATTTACAGAAATGATGAAAAACACCGAGAGCAGACAGATGGAGGGAGGGCGGAAGTGAAGGAGTCAGGGAGGAGAGAAGGAACTTTAGAGAGCAGAGGATGACATGTCCTGCATGGAGGCTCTGCAGGGGTCCTAGAAGTCCCTGGTTCACTTTCTCCAATTTGATTAAATGAACGTTTGTTAGGTTATTTGCTTTTCTATAATGTTAACTAAAGGTGCTGTTCTTATCCTCCTTATTCATTATTCCATTTGTGTAAAACACCAATTCCACCGGCAGCAAAACAGCCCCAGAGCATAATACTGCCACCACCATGCCTGACAGTAGGTTTGGTGTTCAAGTCCTCATCTTCTCTCCTCCAAACATATTTCTGGTCATAATGGCCAAATAGCTCACAACCAAACTGTGTTAACGAAAGGTGGTTCTGCTTAACTGACAGATGTGGTTGCATTGTTAAAGTAAACTTTAAAAACAGAAAGAATTCAGCTGTCTGATGGTCCTTGAACTACTCGGAAGAAAAATAAAGCTCAAAATCATGATGTCTTATCACAATAACTTTATTCTACATGTCACATTTAAAAATAAGTCCAAACTGTTTGCACTAGATCCTGTAAAAAAAAAAAAAAAAACTAAGCATTCCGAGCATCACAGCACAAACTAGAGATTTCGAGTAAACTACAGGCAGTGTTTATATAGAACAAGAGGAGCCAAGTATGAAGAAAGTATAAAAATGTAAGTAGTAATATATATATAGTATCCAGAGCCACCATTTTTTTCAGTATTGTCGCTTAGAAAAATGTTGGACGTGTTGATTCCAGGTTTCTTTGGTAAGTAATCACATGAATTCAACTTTTGTGTTTCTTTGTTAATGATTTATGATATTCTAACTGTGTCTTTTTGCACAAGACAAGAGAGTTCTCTCTACTTCTAGCCATGGGTGTGCTGTTTCCATAGAGGTACAGGATTTTATATTGCAGTAATCCCAGGAGCGTCAGTAAACATTTATATTGCAGTAAATTTCTTTTATGTGAAGCACCAGTTCCATTGGCAGCAAAACATCCCAAGAGCATAATACTGCCACCTCCATGCCTGACAGTAGGTTTGATGTTCTCGGGGTTAAAGGCCCCACCTTCTCTCCTCCAAACATATTTCTGGTGGCTAAATAAATCAAAACTAAAACTGATCATTTAAGTTGCTGTATGTATATTTTTGACCCAGCAGATTGTGTCATATTTCCAGAAGACCTATAATAAATCTATGAAAGCCCCTAAATACGTGATTGTTTTTGTGACAACGATGCATGTGCTTCAATGGTTCTATTATAGAAAATGAAAAGTTTTAGGAGTCACTGGAAACCCAAGACTGCCATGATATCCATGGTATTTACAAGTGTATGTAAACTTTCCATTCACGGCTAAAGGTGCATAAGAGCAACCGCTATATACCCACTTTCAGTTATGTGCTACAAACTTGCTACTGAAAAGGGATATTGCCTGAAACATTTAACTGGAGTGACCCCATTTTGCATCTGAAGAGCAACAGAGCGACAAAGAGGGAGGCAGTTCAGCCGAGGACAGGAGGGAGATCGAAGCACCTTCATCTCCCTTTCAATCAGCATGTTAGTGGCTGGCTAATGGCTTTGAAATGACAACCTCACTGACACTCCCATGACACGTTCATTCAGCTGCAGTTACTGATGCAAATAAGGAGGGTGAGCAGGAGCTCGCGAGACAGAGAAGGGGGCCATAATTTACATGCTAAAATGTTCCCGATTGTCGACATGTAGATTATTTCGGCACACAGAAATACAAAATCTCTGAAGACAGCGGCACTCCAGTGATGGGAGGGTGGAAGAGAGCTCAGCTTCTGAAAGGCCTAAATGAGTACAATTATGTACAGGCTGGGGCTGCACATTAGCAAGCAAATGGGAGAGACAGAATTTATGCAGAGAGGAGTCTGGGAAATTATGATAGTTGCAGCGTGAGAAATACACAGAGTCGATTGTGTCAGAAGGGAAGAGGGAGAGAACAGATGCATGGACTCAGGAGGACGCTGGAGCGCAATCAGAACAGCCTTATCACAGTCGAATCGTAATGACTCTTCAGAACAATGTGTGGCAAAAGTGCTGCGATACGAAAACAGCTTAATTTTGCTAATGACAAAGCTGTCGTTTACAAGATGACAAAGCGTCAAATGAAGCAGAGAAAGCGGGAAGAGTAAACTGTGGCTCAGGATGCTGCAGCAAACAAGAGCTGTATGGAGCAGCATTCAGACGGTGCCGTGATTTACACATATGGATTTTAATCTAATCCACATTCATTAAGGATTCCTAGGCAAGAGTCAGTAAAAAATTAAGTGAAAAAAACTAATTTGCCAAAAAATTATTAAATCAAGCATGAAAGTCACTTTAATTCATGCTAGTTAGAAATTTTGGATGCTCAATCATTTAATTGGTGAGGCATGGTCAGTTAAATATATTGCTCCACTCAGCAGCAGGTTAGTTTAAGCCTTTGAATGCCAAAACACAGCAATGGGTTTGAAAGGCATGCCACCTTAAAAAAGAAGAAAAGGAGAAAAAAGATACCTCCTGGGTGCTCCTGCGGCCTGGGGGTGGGGTGCACTCGGTCCTGGCCCTGCTGTGCCGTGGTAGCTGCTTTGGGCTTCGGGGTCCATCACACTTGCATGTTTGATCAGGGCTTACCAGCTCCTGTTGAGTCCCATTGTTGAGAAATGTTGGGACCCGCCAGAATGTGCTGAGCCTCTCTCCAGAGACTCCACACTAAACTCATGCCCTCTTTTCACCTGTATCCTCTGGTGGCCTACTCTATACTTCAGGACATCCACAATTATGGTGTTCAATACCGTTTTGGTTTGATTCTCTGTTTTTGTCTTGTTTTTAGGTGTGGAGGTGGTGGTTGGGAATAACACAGCATATTACACTTTTCAGTTCTAATAGCACTGCCTGTCTGTTCCCTCCCCTGTTCGTCTTGTCTAGTCCTGTCTCGTTTTTGTTTCCCCCTCAGATCACTGCGGTGCAGCACTGCCCTCCTTGGCTCATAATAGGGAAATCTAATAAAGAATGTCAGCTAAGCTTGCAGGGAGGGCCGGTGATGGTCACGCACACGCACTAAGTAATAGAATATTTGGCTGCAAGACTAAAATATGCATCAATCTCATAAAAAGTTGACACCCATTTTGTGGTGTTAAATGATGAGATAAAATGCAGACAAAAAAAAGAAAAAAAGAATAACATTCTCCTTAAAACATCCCCAGAGTATTATAGGCAAAATGTTCTTTATAAAAGTTTTAAAAAACACCTTCTGTCTTCTGAGTACTCGATAACATCTTAAAAACATTTTCCGAATGTTGCATTAAGAACATTCTTTTCGTTGTTATTATATATTATTGGGAACGTTCTATAGAAGAACACTCTCATCAGCAACATCCTTAGAATATTCCAGGCCAAATGTTCCACCTTTGTGAATAAATCATATTACAGGAACCTTATAAAAACACATTCTGTCTTCTTGATAACATCGTCAAAACATTTTCAGAAAGGTTGCTTCGCGAACGTTCTCCTTTTGTTATTATGTAACATTGTTGGAACGTTTCACAGAACAACATTCTTAACAGCAACATCCTCAGAATATTGCAGGCAATATGTTCCACCTTTGTTATTAAATCAAATTACTGGAAATGTTAACCCAAAAAATGGAGGAGAAGCTTTTACTATGCAATGAAAGAGCTTTAACCCAAACATTTTTCCAAACCCGAACCAAGTTGATGCCTAAACTTAACCAAACTTCTAACAAAGCTTGATATTTTAACAGAACCTTGTAGTTTTAGTGCCGAAACTGAACCAGAAAGCAAGTTATTAACGTAAACAACGAGAGGAAACAAAACTTCTGGTTTCATGCCTCCATCCATTGCTTCTGCCTTCTAACTCAGACTTTTTTTGTGACACACTTAAGTTGTATTGGTGGAAACAAGATATTTAAAGATCGGCCGAGCTCTGAGACTTTCCAGAAAAAGACATTTTGTACGTTGTTCTTCTTTTCCCAAAACTGTTTCCAGTGTCCTCATTATTGGAGCCTTTTCTCTCGTACATGTAGTGAAACATGAAATATGTAAATCCCACATTTGTGCATCTATCAGACTCTCCCCCGTCGCTCCCTGATGCCGTTTTTCAGGCTGCGTTTTGAGCTCTGCGGCAGCTTTGACAGATTTTCCCTCCTGCTTCTTCCCTGCAGTAAAAATGTTCAGGAGACTTTCCGAAGAAACTCTGCAGGTTAATCCGAGCTGACCGAACGTCTGCAGGTCAGACCGACTCTGAAAACACTCACTAGCATTTCAACATGAAGCTGAATGCAACACTTTCTGCAGAACACTCATCTGGTTTCTCTATTTCCAGCTTCCTCTTCTCCTCCATCTTCCTGCCTCTGACCTGGAAATCAATCTGAGCTGCATGTTGAAGGATGTCTCAATTCCTGAAAATGCATCAGGAGGAGAGAGGAGGATGTTTTTCAGCTTCCATGACGTATTAAAGAGCCGTGAAACACTGCTGCAGCACGACTGACAAATGTGCACCTATAATATAGATCACTCAATTATATGTCACGGGTTCTTTGAATTTTATGCTTAACGGCACCAAAAATCACCAAAATTACACCATTTATTTGCCAGAAACTGTAAAAACACAAATAATTGCTGGATCAGTAAAATAAATGCAGCATGGCTCACAAACAGTAGGTTTTAACAGTTGTTGGAAGATACATTCAGCATGGTGAAACATCTTTCTACAGCTGATGGAGAGGTTGTAAAAATGTAAATAAAATAATAAGTTAAATATCTGCAGCAAGTTTTGAGCCACCGTTTATAATTCCAATGTTGGTCACACCTGTGGAGTAAATAATCAAAGAAATTCATCTTTCGTTTAGTCTTTTCTTGTGATTTATGGCACATTTCTAAGTTCTCTCTCCTTGTGCTGTTTCCATAGAGCTGCAGGACTTTATATTGCAGCGAAAAATGAAGAAAAATGTGACAGGAGCAAATAATAGGGCCAGAAACCCCTCAGAGTTCAGAGGGTTAAAGCTGAAAGCACATTAGATGAGCTGGTGAACATTTAGCAGCTAAAGATCCCTTCTTCAGGAGATGCTGGAGCCCGAACCATAGCTAAAAACTGGTTTATAAAGAATTAAAGCAGAAATGGGGCTTTATTCAGAACAAAGGTTGAGTTTTTAAAATGAAAAAGGGGATATTAGCAGAGGAGGAGTGGGAAATAATGTTTCTTTTGGTGAAGAAACCTGATTAAAGAGTCATAGGAGATAAAAGAGACGAGGTGAAAAGGTGAAAATGAGCTTTCTGACTATAACAGAAACCTGATATTTCTGCAGCAAATGAGTGGGAGAAAAAAAAGCATTGAGGTCTTCATTTAAATTTAAAATCAGAAACTTGTGTATTTCGGCTGCTGCGACCTTTATCAGAGGATCACACGGAGACGATAGTAGAAGCAGGGAGGACGATTTTCTTTTCTTTGTGAAGAAAGAAAATGTAAAAAGAAATACATGAAAGAAAAGAAATACAAAGAAACTGGCAAATGTATAACGGTTTAGCATCAACGATCTCAACAACTGCAGAACAAATTTCCATTAAATTATTATTATTCATTTTTTATTCTATCCTCTGAACCCCAAATGGTGTTTTTTCAACTTTCCGCTTTGACCTTGTCATGTGACTTTTGGTTTTATTGGAAAAAAACAACCACATCTGAGCTAAAAATCAGGATATTTAATCAAAATTAGTTTGTTCTACATGTCCATCCATCCATCCATCCATTATCTATACACCGCTTAATCTTCTGGAGGTTCACGGGGGGCTGGAGTCTATCCAAGCCGACTCGGGCGAAGGCAGGAGACACTCTGGACAGGTCTCCAGTCTATCACAGGGCTACACATAGAGACAGACAACCAAGCACACTCTCATTCACACCTACGTACAATTTAGCATC
The DNA here is from genome assembly GCA_900302755.1 of Chromis chromis. NCBI lineage: Eukaryota > Metazoa > Chordata > Actinopteri > Pomacentridae > Chromis > Chromis chromis. Next base: position 4,394 of record OMNN01083364.1, on the reverse strand, counting down.
ATCAGTTAACCTCAGCATGTTTTTGGACTGTGGGAGGAAGCTGGAGAACCTGATGAAAGCCCACGCTGGACAGGGAGAACATGCAAACTCCACACAGCCCTATTCTACATGTCTCATTTAGAAACATTTGCAGTCCTCAGTGCAACTGTGAAGCCATACATGACTAAGATGTGACCAACAATCATGTGATACAAATTCAGGTTCAGAGTTTTCAGGTTGAACTGCAGGCAGTGTTTCCACATAGCAGAGAGGAGACGACAAGAGAGACTGAGAGGAAAATCAAGCATACTGGATCAATAAAATAAATGCAGCATGGCTCAAAAACAGTAAACAGAGGAGCAAATTGCTGGAAGATACATTCAGCACGGTGAAACATCATATAGAGTTTTTGGATGAACAGCAGGCAGTGTTTAGAAAGGAAACAATGTTATCCTCGTAGTTTCAATTGTAGCACCTGGACTTGCTTGAGTTTCTCGAAGACGTTTCACCTCTCATTCAAGAGGCTTCATCATGAGAGGTGAAACGGCTTCGAGAAACTCAAGCAAGTCCAGATGCTGCTATTGAAACTACGAGGATAACCATGACCTGGATGACTTAGAACTTTTACAGACACAAAAGGAAACTAATTTAAAATGTTATTTTTTCTTGACCTCTGGCATTCTGTCATTTCTGAGTTGTCTCTCCTTCTTCATGGGTGTTCTGTTTCCATAGAGGTGCAGGACTTAATATTGCAGCGAAAAATGAACCCACAGTGAGGAAAAACGTCACAGGAGGGAAAAAAAAAACCAGCCAGAAACTGCCCTTCCTTGGAAAAGGCAACTGAGCCTATTATTAAAAGATTATTAGCGGCTGTGGCTGAGGTGATAGAGCGGGTTGTCCACTGATCGCAAGGTTGGTGGTTCGATCCCCGGCCCCAACGCATGCCGAAGTGTCCTTGGGCACCTTGGCACCTTGCATGGAAGTCTGTCGCCATTGGTGTGTGAATGTGTGAATGCGAAACACATTGTAAAGCGCTTTGAGTACCACTAAGGTAGAAAGGTAACATATAAGTGCAGACCATTTACCATTTATTAAAAGATTAATTCATTTGGACTTACACCAATAAAGTTGAATATTATCTAACTAAAGGAAACATTTAAGTGTCTTATTTTCCAAGCAAATACTGTCCTTGAAAATCTGCAATTTGAGCCCTCAGCCCTTTAGTGAAGCAAACATTCAAGTTGGACCAAGAAAAGTTTTCAATGCTGCTGCAGAATTATAAGATTATGCAGAATTCTATCTTGTCAAATTCAATGCCTAAATGCAAAAATATAAAATCAGGAATTCAAGGAGTGCAGGAATGTGACAGGAGCAAAGAAATGCCCAGAAACTTCTCCCAGGGTTAATGACGGTTTGCCATCGGAAAGAGAACAAAATTTACATTTTTAGCTCTACAGCTCATCAGTATGTGTATTCTGTGCACAATAATAGTGTTTAGAGCCAAAAAAGGAAAGAAGAAATGACATCTCTTATAGGTTTTTGTTGGAAAAGTTGAAAAGTAGCAACATGAAAAGGTTCTTAATCAAACTGATGTGTGTTTTGTCTTTACAAAGAAAGCTTCCGGCAGCACTTTTTGCCTCAGTTTGTACATGTTGTTGTACTTTCTCCTCGTGGACGTCTGTCAGTCTGATCTACAGCCGAAGCCGTCAGTCAACTCAGCAAAATACGACATCGGTTCGGGTCTGACAGCTGCCAATCACCACAGGATCCGCGAGTTCAGCGTCGCCGCTCGCAATGGGAGATAGAACGAAGAAACAACACAAATGTTTACACACAGTTTTATGAAGCCTCTTGTTAGAGTTTTTCAACACTCCTGCTGGGAGGAAGCACAAAGCCGCTGTGTTTGAGGAGAACGCCTGAACGTCTTCCTCTGTGATCACAGCCTGGAAGACGTGAAGAAATGCAGCTATAGGTGAAGTTTCTGCTTCGCTGTGAACACAAGACTGCAGCTGTTCACCAAAGTCGCACAACTCAGCAGCTTTCTAGTAGTTATTTTGAGCCAACAGGACTAGACTCCAGTCTACAGTCATGAACAGAAGTTTCTATCCACGTCAAGACAGTGTATATCATGGCAGTCTTGAGTTTCCTATGACTCCTAGAACTCTGAATTTTATACGATGGAATCATTGTCCCAATCCTGCATTTTGGTTCTTTTATAGATTTATTAAAGATCTTCTGGAAATATGACAAAATCTACTGAGTCAAAAATATACATATAGAAACTTACATTATCAGTTTTGGTGATGTAGAAAGTTGTGTTAATCAAATTTTCTTAGTTTCATGACCTCTTAGCTTCTCGTAAGCAATTTCGATTGACTACAGCTGCTGACTCCACTGAGCCAATTTGAATAGGACCCATTTGATCCACTCATTAGACTCATTAGCCACAAACACTACAGTGGGAAAGTCTGGTGAGGTCAGCAGAGATCTTTAGAAGTAAATCGTTGACTTGGACAAGTCAGAAAGTCACTTGGAGCCATTTCAAAGCAGCTTCAGATCCTAAAATCAGCTGTTTGTGGTATAAAGTTCATGGTCCAGTTGTGTTACTGCCACGATCAGAAAGAAAAAAAACACTATCACCAGCTGCTGAGAGACAATTGGTCAGGATGGTCAAGAGTCAACCAAGAATCATCAAAAAGCAGATCTGCAATGGATTAGAAGCTGCTGGAACACAGCTGTCAGTGTCCACAGTGTTTTACATCAATGAGCTGAGAGGCTCCATGAAGAAGGAAGTTCTTCCTCAAGAAGCAAAACCTTAAAGCTCCACTGAAGTTTGCTGCTGATCACATGGACAAAGAAAACGCCTTCTGGAGGAAAGTTCTGAGGTCAGATGGAACAAAAACTGAGATATTTGGCCACAATGACCAGAAATACGAAGGTGAGGCCTTTAACCCCAAGAACACCAAACCTACCATCAAGCATGGAGGTGGCAGTATTATAGAACTGGTGCTTTACACAAAGTAAATGGAATAATGAAGAAGGAGGATTACCTCCACATTCTTCAGGAAAACCTAATATCATCAGCCAGAAGGTTGATCTTGGACATAGTTGGGTGTTTCAACAAGACAATGAGCCCAAACACATCAACAGTGGTAAAGACATGGTTAAATCAGGCTAGAATGAGGGTTTTAGACTGGTCTCCCCAAAGTAATGACTTAAACCCATCAAGAACCTGTGGACTGATGAGGAAACAAGTCTGTGTCAGAAAGACAACAAATGTAGTTGAAGTGAACCAATTCTGTCCAGTAGTCAAAGATACAACCAAAAACCTGTGGACAGAAACCAAAAGTAAAAATGTCAACCAGAGACTGTATTTTTCCATCCATATATACACTTAAACTAACTTTCTGAGGCCACAATACTATACGGTTGTTTGAAGACTCCACTTTCAAGGGTCAGTAGTTACAAATGTGTCCTTTTGTGAATCAAATCAATCATTTAGATCTACTGGAAACTATTCTGTCTGTGTCGCCAAATTTCATGTCTGTGGAAGTTTTATTTCTGGAGATATTGAATACGTAAAACGGCTTCATGGGTTTTTTGAAGGTAAAAATGCAAAAATGTCCAGGTCTGAAAACACATTCACTTTTTGGTTCTCAAATAAATAAACTTAGCTTATGCAGCGACATGTTAAATAAATCCTTTCTGTAAAGACTGTTTTCTATCTTTCTACTTAAAATAAAAGGAGTGTAAGTTGGTATTATTGCTTTGTTTTTAGAAGAAGCACGGTTGCGGATCACTGAACTAATCACTGATATTTCCTTGGTTCACTGACTTTTTATAATGATAACTATAAAGCCCCAAAGTTGTTTTAAGCCAAATGTGAGTTTTCTGCACTGCGAACAGCCTCACAGCAGAGAGTCTCTTTGATTTGGGCGTTTAACAGCAGAACTCTGCAGCAGCTGTCAGTCAGCTACTCTGCTGGTTAATCAGAGACGAACACATGTCAGACAAGGCTGCTCTGACCCTTTTTTACCCAGCATGCACCTCTCCGGCAGACCGAAGACAAACTGCGTTCTGAGGTTTCCTCTGTGGAAATATTTGTTCTGGACTCTGTGGATGAGTCCTTTCATGGATTTTGGAGTGAATTAATATGGAAATATTTCTTTGTAGCTTCATATGTGTTCAGTGAAGGGAAAAAATAATCAGCCAAGAAATTAGTTCCACATTAATAAAATTTTGTTTCATGTAGACGGACAGAAATGTGCTATTAAATAAAAGATATTTGTATCACACATTTAATTTTATGCGGTGAAATATTCTACTAATATTTCAAAAGTATCTGGCTCCTTCAGAAGGTTCTCTGGTTCTTCAAAGCACCCTCACCAATTAAAGACCCTCTTTATTTAGTGGAT